>JAZKJV010000533.1:0-44769 GCA_037367405.1 Ottelia alismoides | reverse complement strand
TTAGAGCCTTTTTTTGGTGTCAGCCCGACTCCTTGGTCCTAATTAGCGCTTGGTTCAAGTGGACACTTTGAAAATATTTGGAAGAGCTTGCCATTGGTGGAAGCTCATTTGTAATTTGACTTTTAGGGGATGTAGCTTTTCTTTGAATATTTATTTCTTTTCTTTTCATTTGTTGGCTAGCTCCACTGCTTTTACCAAAAGTTAGCGTACACTGATCAACAACTTAATTATGTTTCATCACACCCTGGCACATAGGTAAATATCAAAAGATAGCATATGAACTTGTTCACATACTGGCTAAAGTTTGGCTGACACTTAGGTTTCTTGAAGCCTTCATTAAAGTTATCCCATCCTCGAGCATCATTAGATTGGGTCTAAACTCAAATCTCTAGTCCTTGTTCCTCAAATTATAGCTCAACTCATCTCATCAATCATGCAGTTGTAAAAGTGTTATGTTGATCATATTCTTTTAGAGGTAGAGATGAAGAGTGCAATATAGCCAAATCTTTCAAACTAGGGAAGTGTGGACTATATATCTTGGATACATACAAAATGTATCCAAGATAGAGTCACTTAGGATCATCTAAAAACGTAACGATCCATGATATTCAAGCTATCGAGTAGTAATAATCCGTTTGTAGATTTAAGAACAAAGATTTGAAAAGAAAAAAAAAGGAATTTTTACGTCACGAATCCATTACGAATTACTCCTTCACCCTTGTATACTTTATATTTATCCCATGAATCTTGCAAACATGCTAACTCACACAACCATTGTGGGTGCCGATATCCATCCAATTTGCTTTTTTCACATAATTAAACTATTAAGTTTAAAACTCTAATGACTAAGGCATGCTAACTCAGACTCTCAAGATCACAGAAATCAAGTTTCCTCAAAATCCTCAAGCCTTGAGTGAATGTGAATGTGTCAGAAATACACAAACTCCTTGGTTAGCGATTTTTTTGTGATTTTTGTTTTTGCATATCTTTGTGGAATTTAATTTAAAATTTTTAAATAATTAAGAGACTATGGCTATCCCAAACTCATATGAATAGTTGCATCTACTCTTAGCCAGTGTGGGTGTAAGTACGAGCCGTTAAACGGACCCATGTACCTTAAGGACAGAGCTATATATAGTGTACTCTAAACCATCCACTCTACTAAGGGAGACTGAAGTTCCCTCATTGAAAATAGCTACTCAGCCTATTAGTCACAGTCTCATTCAAAGAAAGGTTTTTAGTTTTCAATTTTTTATGTAATTTTTGAACAAGGGTTTATTTACAACAAGTTAATCACTTAATTTTTAAGAAAAATATTTTTATAGGATTTTTACAAACTCAATTCACAGGTTTACTTAAACCAATCCGAAAAAAATTTCAACGAGTTTAAAATATACGATATATGGCTAAAGTAAATATACAGTAATATACGGTATACCCCCCCATACTTAACTGTTGTTATGTCCTCATAGCATAAATGATTTGAAACCATGGCTCGGTTAAATATAGTGTGATATAGCCGAACTGAGGAAGAGCGTCCTCCTACACTTAGGTCAAAAATTGACCTAAGTCTAAAAAGACAGAGCGAGAGATGGATGATTCGGGTCACCCCTATACCTAGGCTAAAAATAGCCTAAGTAAAGGATCGGAATTAGTAGGAAGGGGTCTGTGTTGGTTGGAGTAATTAAACTAAGATACAAGGGGTATGGATGAGGGGATGGGGGAAGTTTGAATTTTTTTTACAGATGATTACGAGGAAGATGGAGGGAGGGCGTGTGAAATAAACAGAGAGAGGGGATGGGGTAGGGGTGAGTGTATATGTGCAAGTTTGTATGTGTGTGTGTGGGGGGGGGGGGGGGGGGGGGTAGATCATCTAGTGAACTACTTTTTTACATCATGCGAGCCCTCTAATTAAAACAGCTAAAAATGCACATGCAACACCTTTTTTACAATATCCAAATGCAAGCAGAGCTGACAGAAATTCCTAAAATTCTTCGCCAATTCTTTTACGGCCTTCTCAACAAGAGATCCCAACTCCACGCCTCCATGGAGATCAAGCGTCCTCGATCTTCATGGGCCATGCCACAAAAGAGAAATGTTAAAAAAATAATAAAGAAATTAATCAGCAGAAATGATGCAAAAATAATGCATGAAAAGAATATCTAAGAATTTTGAAAATATTCAACAAAAATATATCAAGATCCAATAAATAAATAAAGTTGAGTTGTGTCCCCGGCAATGGCGCCATTTGATGAATGTCAAAATTGCCTCTTTAAGAATCAGAGAAATGTCGTAGTATAGGAGGCAGATTTTGGTCAGCAAAAATCATAATACTGTGAATGGTGTGGAGTATTTATACTTGGCAAGTCTATAAAGGTCGAACACAGGGACACGAGCTACTTTAATATATTTATCAAAATTTAATCAATTAGAAGTATGTGTGAATAAATCCTCATTCTCAGGTCTTCACGTAGATGCAGAATAAATTGCAAGTCAAACAATGCAAATAATGATGCATGTAATATTTAGTTCATTGTTAATGCAATTATAAGGTTATGAATGAGAAAAATGAATGATTAAATGCAAGGGTTATGCATGGAAACGACTACTACAAATATTCCCTAGAAAGATCACTAATCTGAGCAACAGAAGATGGATTGAAATCAGAGTCAAACTGAGCATAAAAATATGAGCTGTCATCTATTAATGGCAAAGATATAAAGAGCAAAGACACTATATAACATTAAAACTTCATCATACTTCAGTAGTGTCAGATGAGAAAATTAAATATGCCATTAGATAGATGATGGAATAAGGAATAAAAATGACACTGAAATCATGCAATTTGGACCTATGATGCTTGAGTTATGAAAGAAACGATGCAGGAGCATAATTATAATAAAATTGTGAGAAATAAAACGATAATAATCACAAATAGGTCCCTCGAGGGACCTATTTGCAATTAAGCAAAACCAGGTGGGTCCTTTGTAATTTTCCTTGTAGCGTGGGGACCATTTTGTAAATCTTTAAAACCGGATGGGCATTGATGTAAATTGTCCAAGCGTGCACGTGAAACACGTGCGCCTGGGCCTCCTTGCATTTCTGGAAAATGGTCGAGGTATTCATGCAAATTACCCAGCCCTGCACGTGACATGCATGTGAGGTCCAGGTTCGGTGGGTGTGGCAGGCTCAGAGGACACATGGTCTGGATCTGGTGGCTAGGGTGATGGCTCGGGTGACTCAAGCCTCTTGCTTCAGTGCTGATCGATGTGGCAACATCTCGGTCGTTGGATGGCCGCCAAGAGGTGCCATCCAACGATGCATGGGCTTTATCCTTCACCGGGGGAGAGGCCGCGTAGTGGGGGCTCTGGCAAGCTTGCCAAAGCCTCGTTGGGCTCCTCCGTCATCTTAGAAGGGTGGCGAAGCACCCCGACCATCAGGCGAAGATGGTTAACCGGAGAAGAAGCATCTTGATTAGCTATAGGCAGTCATTGACGACGTGTGACCGGTGGCGGAGCAACAAATTGGAGGTGGGTGTGAATGTATGGCCATTGAAGCTTGGAGTACCCACAATCGTTAGAATAACCAAAGCGTTTGTCGTGCGTGCGAATATGAGGTGAACGGAGGCCGGTGAAGTGCAGAGAAGGTGGCGGCGCTGGTCTCACTCCGCCTTGATGACGGAGGAGGTGGATCGGAGCGGGAGATGGTTCTGTAGAAGGGAAGCGGTGATCAGATTTGGAGGGTGAGGATGATGGTTGGTTGGTGAAGCTCTTTGGGTAGTTAGGTGGAGGTGACATCGAGTGAGAATGTCAAGAAAGTTACGAGAAATCAAAAAAAATGCGGAGGAAGTTACCTCGTCGGAAAGGGTAATTCAGTAGAGGAATGGCATGTGTTGAGCATCAGAGGATGCTCGAGGTCGTCGCCCGACGAGCACGGCCTTGCACGGAGCTCACCGGTGCCTGGAGGCGCTGCTACATGGCCGAGCAGCCATGGATCTCACCGGGGGTTGCTCACTGGTCTTCGTCGTGGCTTCCGCCCTCCATTGTCATCGGAGGGACGGAGCTAGCTGGGTCGAAGCCTCCTAGATGGTGGATGGAGGCGATCATAGGCAGAGTTGGAGGCTTTATAGGAAGTGGAGCCCGGCGGTTACGTGGTGGTGGGGGGTCTTTAACGAAGGCTTGATGGCATAGGAGTAATGAAGGTGTGTTGCTGGAGGTTACGCGAGGATGGTGGAGGTGTGGGATTTGCGATGGTGGCATTATGGAGCGGAGAGGATGGTCGGAGGGTTCTTTAAAATAGGAAGGGGGAAGCGCATTGGCGAGGTGAAACATCGGGAGGGGGTTACTGAGGTAGCGGATGAACTCATAGCTGTTGGATCTTTTGATCCAGCGGCTAGAATGGAATGGGCGAGGGGTAGGGATCAGAGCATATACAGCTGAGGTAAAGGCGCTAAAGGATGGCTAGGATGAGATATGGAGTCTCATCCTACGACGGGGGTGAGGGGATGACAAAGCGTGATGGGAGCCATGGGATGGAATGAGGATACTGAGGCTGTGGATGAGGCGCGATGGAGCAGTCCAGATACGATGAGGGCGATGATCAGACAACTGTGGAAGAAGATAGGAGGAACGGTGGAGATGGAAGGAGGGCCAGGAGGATCGGACGACTGTGGAAGGTGGCAGGTGGCAAAGAAGAGGCGTGCCACGTGGGTGGCCAGGAGGGAGCCACATGGCCCAATCAAAAAATCAAAAAAAGAAAAACAAATAAAAATAATAAGAATTAGTTAGATGTAAAATTAAGAAAAAGTCAAAACATGAAAGTTGTAGATCTCGATGAGATCTATAAGCTTCATGTTGGATAAAAGGCCAAAAGAGGTCATTTGTGCAAAAAAATATTTTGGGGAGTATTTTTAAAGGGTTTAAAAACACCAATTTTTGTGTTTTTGAGTTTTTTTTTGTTTTTTAGTTCTTTTAAAGGTAAGCAATTATAGACAACTATTATCCTCATTTTTAGTGGGTTTTTAATGAAAATAATTATAAAATAAATAATAGTAATTATATATAATAATTATAGGTTAATTATACATAATATAATACAATATATAATTAAGAATTATCGGTGATTTTTATTGGTTTATTTAAGTTAAGGGATTAAAAAGTGGATTTTAGCATGATGAATACAAGATTCATCATGCATCATCACATGTGCTCCCTTGCTTGCTCTAAGAACTTCACCTTCAATGGTGATTCAATGTCCTCATGAGTCGATCATTCCCAGTGAAATCAGATTCTTCTTTGGTCGTAGGAATATGTCTGATGCCTGTCAGAGTTCGTACTGCTCCATCAAAAAAGTGGAATTGCACTGATCCAATCTCCTTGACATGGTGAACCTCTCCACCTCACATCTTGACCATGCCATCGTTACATGTCTGATATGTATTGAACTGCTCTTTAGATAAGAATACGTGATTTGAATATGCCGAGTCCAAAAGTCATCTTAAATCTGTCTTCATCTCCCTAGAACATGCTAACAAATATCCCTCACAAACTGCAGTGGAATCCTCTTGGTCGGATTCAGAATCACCAACCTTCTTGTTTCCTTTCTATTTCTCACAACTCGGACAATGAGCTATTTTATAGCCTTCCTTGTCACAATAGAAGCATCTGATAGGACCTCATGACTTGGACCGACCTTTGAATCTTGTCTCCCTTGATCTTGAACGTCTACTCTCGGTTGCCTGTACATGACATTTATCATTCGTTACCTCATCCGTCGACCTCTGTCGAGACACGTTCATAAGCAACGAAGAAGCCAATCTTGTCTAATGTTATAGTATCCTTGCCATAGAGCAACGTCGTCACAAAATGATCATAGGAAGATGGAAGGAACTCAACAAGATTAGTGTCTTGTCTTTCTCCTTTTAAGAGAGATTATCCTTTCGATTTCTTCAAGTGTGAGCACGTCTGTCAGATTCTTATTCAATTCATCCAAGTGAACTTTAAGCTTTGTTCCCTCGGTCATCTCTAGACCGTAGATCTTCTTCTTCATCAATAGCCGGTTCATCAAAGATTTGGACTTGTATACTCCCTTAAGCATTATCCAAACCTCCACTGGATCCTCCAGACCGATGACTTCGTGAAGAGTGTTGTCTATCAAGAACAATTGTATTGTACTATTCGCGAGACCCCTCATCTCCTTCCACTCTTCCTCTTTCATCTTCTCTGGCTTCTTTTTTTATCCTAGAGAGCTTTCACAAGTCCTTCTTGCATGAGTATATTCTTCACCATTGTTTCCATAAGGAAGTCATTCTTCCCGTTGAAGGGTTCCACAGAGAACGATGCACCCCTCGATGAAAATTTTGTCATCCTCTTTCGTATCATACCTCCTTGCACCCCTCGATTGTATTCTATTTTAGCCAGAATGTCATCCTTTTTTATTTTGTGTGAAAATGAAAAAAGTAATTGATTTGGGAATACCTTACAACAAATTAATCATGATGAATTGTGGCAACAAAACATTTTAGTTAAGGGTTGTTTCTTTTCCAATGGACTTTCGATTGCAAGAAAGTAAGATATTTTATCTATAGATACATTAGAAAATATTTGCAACAAATTTTCTATCATCAAAGTAATGACAATGAATACATTTTTGTTAGAAATCTTTATCTATCCTACTTTTAGAGATATATTTTGTGTGACAGTTGAACATCATTACTCAAAGTTTAAGCTGCTGCAATGATAAAAGCAAATGTTGGTCATCATCGTTACAACATTCTTTCAAATTTGGATAAATTCTTATTTTATTTTATTATGACCAATTTTATCAATATCTAACTTGACTTATCAGTTTAATCGGTAAATCGAGTATGGAATAGTCTAGTTAACTAGTTTTGATCGATTCGTTCAAATAGGTATGACTCCGATCCAACCACCTATTTAATTGTTTATTCTAAACACAATTTTATCATGTTTAACCAAAATTCAAAATTAGTTAGTTCAAGAATAATGACATGAAGCATATTTATATCCCCTACTTTTGATACTCATAACAAAATACTACCTATTTTCTCGATCATGGTTTCTTATATAAAATGAATTTTGAACATTATTAATATCTATAGTATAACATATGATGTTGCATATGAAATAGAATATTTAATGTATATACGTCGACTATTAATTTTGCGTCCATTTCACGAGTGTGTATTTACATATGGTTTGACTTGTTTCGATTTGTTCAGCATGTTCAACAACATTTTCTTCACGATATTTGCTTAATCTGATTGCAAACAACGATGCCATGCGTCATCATCTGATCACTACAAGAAAATTATTGCCTACTAGCACACAATTGCGACAACATGGTGTGGGTTTGTAGTTGCTTAACATAGTGTGACGACAAACCCACAACTTGTGGTTGCATATCTAAAAGTGCGACTACAAAATTAAGCATCCAAATTCACGCTCATATTGCGATTAGAAGTGGCCTGAATTTGTGCTAGTAAACATGCGACTACTTGTGCTCGCATATATGCTCGCATTGTCTGATATGAATATCCATATAGAACCTAATTTCCTCTTCTACCTTCTATTGTAAGAACCCTTCCCCTCCTCCGTGCCTAGCCCTCTTCCCCTCCCCGGAAAGGGCTTCTCACCTCCCCAGCAAGCGCTCCCATTCTCCCCAACGAGCATCTTATCCTCCCCTTTGCCTTCCCATCCTCTCGAAGAGTATCTCATCTGCCTTCTCATCCTCCTCAATCTACCCCTCCCCATGTGATTCCGGCCCATTACTGGTTGGCATCCTTCATCTGTCCTACTATCTAGGTATATATCTTGTCTTTAGCTTCATTAATCTATCTAGTTAATTTATGTTTTGATTAATTTATCTTTTGATATATGTTGTGATCTTCTTATGCATTGGATATGTTAGTTGAAATGCATGAGACAAGAACTATCAAAATGATAAAATTCATGGCGCTTATGTTTATGGCAGTGTGTTTTAGTCAATTTCCTAATAAATATTTCAATTAACACATACAGTGGTTGAAGATATAGATATAAATATACATTTGTATTTTATGTTTCTAATCATGTACGTGTGTGCATGTGTGTAGTGTTAAATGTGCGTGTCGATGTTTGTTCATAGGGGTGTGCAAATAAAATGTGTAATGGTGTGGATTTGTGCATTAGATGTATATGTGTTATTGTTTATGAGATTTGTAGTAAATGATAACTTTAATATCCATGTAATTGGGGTTGTTATTGTTAATCCATCTGAATGTGTATGTTTTTTATTGTAATATCAGTTTGATTGCAAAGTAAATGTCTATGGTTTACTTGTTAAAGGTCCAACATGTAGAATGCATTTTAAGGTATTGCATGAAATCGTAAAAAAGCCTCATTCACACATATATATCTTTCCATACCATGTGGTGTGTGGCTTTGCAAAATGAGAGGCATATGCACCACTTTTGGGAAGTGATGCCACATCATGTGATATTTTTTTAATTTTTGGTGCAAATGTCGAGGCCTTACCATTGCAAGCGAAGAAATGTCTCACATCACCTTGTGACTCTTGATGTTAACATGTACCTGGTAGGGTTAGAATGCCTTAAAAAATATTCCAAATTGGTCCATGTTGAAACCAAAGTGTCTCGAGTGTCGTTACTTTTGAACAATGTTGCTCATTTGTCTAGTACAATATCTTAAAAAGTTTACAAGATAATCAAATAACCAAGTAAGTGTGACAACAAAGTGATAAAAAACAAACTGACCGAACACTGAAGGTTTGTAAGTATGTACGTATTTAGAGAGGTGGATACATGGGTGGGTACGTTTGTGCAAGTGCATATATGTAGTTTTGTGGATGAAATTGTACATATGTAGAGTCATATAATTTATGTATGTAGGCATGTTTGCATACATGTGGGTATGTATGCGGGTGTGTATCGTTGGGTATTTTACAGTCTAGCCCCAACTTGGAGCTATAGATTTTCCCAACCTTGGGGGCCCCTTTGATATTTGTCCAGCAAGCAGGGAGCCCCCCACTCGACTGCCCATGTCTAGGTATCAAAATCCCCAATCAGAGAATCACATTCCAGAGAACGCCAACCCCAAAAAAACCCTTCAACCTCATTCCAGAAAACATACTCAAGAGAGAGGGATTCGTTTTGGAATCCTCTCCATCTTACTTCCCGCACGCGGGAGAGCGAAGGAGAGGCCGAGTTCATGCTCGAGGGCATCAACAGCAGCTCGCACCATTGGGAGCTATGGATTTGGGTTTTGAGTAGCAGTTGGACGAGCTCGGGTTTGGGAGCAGCAAGGAGATCGTTGGGAACGACCTCAAGGAAGCTGAGACGCTATTTTGGGTGTCCATCCAGGAGCCCACAGAGAATCCACTCCATCTTCTTGGATTTGTGCACATTTTGGTATTTTGGATACCTATGGATAGTTAGCTACTTGTTGGAGAACTTGTGTTGTGCTTGTGGCTTGTATCTCAGTTTTCTTGGGCAACAAAACTAAAAGAACATTTGGCTCCATTTAACCATAGTGGAATTGTTGCAGGTCTTGCCCCGTGGTTTTTTCTTTGCTCACATCGAGTAAGGGTTTCCACGTAAAAATCTTTATCTTGTGTGGTTTCTTGTGTGATTGATTATCATTGTTGCCAGTTAGTTCCCATGTGGGGAATCCATATTGTTGTAACATCTTTACTGCATGATCGAAATTAGGGGATACTCCTTCGTGTGTCATTCCCAAGAAGTGGTATCAGAGCTCAGGTTGAGCAAAATTAGGCAAATATGATGAGCGTACAATGATTAAGCTCACAAGTAGCAATTGAAAGATTTGGAAATCCAAGATGAAAGACATCTTATATTGCAAAGATCTCCACGATCCCGTAGAAGGAGAGAGTGCCAAGCTAGAGAATATGTCTCCAGGTAAATTGACAAAATTGAATCGGAAAGCCATTTGGGACTATTCGGAAATAGCTTGACATGTCAGTTTTCCATCATGTGGCTAAGGAGACGAATGCGAAGGAGTTGCGGGACAAGTTGTCCAAACTCTATGACCAGAAGACCGCAACTAACAAGGCTTTCTTGATTAGGAAGCTTGTGAACTTGAAATACAAGGATGGAACCAAAGTGGCGGAGAACTTGAATGACTTCTAAAGCATCATCAACCGGTTGAGCTCCATGGGTTTGTCACTTGATGACAAGTTGCAGACACTTCTCTTATTGGGGTCATTGCCAGACAACTGGGAGACTCTAGTAGTCATTGTGAGCAACTCTGCGAAGGATGGCAAGTTGACCATAGCCATGGTCAAGGGTAGCCTCTTGAATGATGAGATCAGGCATCGCTCATCGGGAGAGACATCCTCCTCTTCACATGTGTATGCAGTTTAGAGGAGAGGAAGATCTGGCAGTAGAGGAAAGTCACAGGAGAGGCAGCAATCCAGAGACAAGTCCAAGGGCAGAGGAAAGTGTCACCTTTGCCAGAAGCCTGGTCACTAGAACAGAGATTGCAGGATTTGGAAGAGAGAGCAAGCTGATGCCAAGAAAAATCAGAAAAATGAAGATGGAAATGTAGCTGCAGTTCTGGCAGATGACAATGTAGAAGAGGTGATTCTCACCATTCAGGACCAGTGCTTGCATGCATGGAGTAATTTGGAGTGGGTCATTGATACGACTGCCTCCAATCATGTAACTCCACACAAGGAGTTCTTCACCACATACACTAGGGGTAATTATGGACGAGTCTTGATGGGTAACGAGAGTTACTCTAAGATCGTGGGGCATGGGCACCATCTCTATTCAGAGTGATGTTGGGTGCTCAATGACTCTGCAAATTGTGAGGCATGTTCCTGATGTGCGGCTTAACATTATATATGGTTCACAGCTAGATAGTGAAGACTACCATCTGAAGTTCGACAACAACAAATGAAAGATAAACAAGGGTTCTCTCATCATGACGAGAGGCAGTTTGTGTCACACACTCTACATGACTAGAGTGAAGGTCATAGATGACAGTTTGCATACTAGTAAAGGAGATACATCGTATTTATGACACCATCGGCTTGGGCACATGAGCCAGATGGGTTTACATCTTCTGAAGAAGAGAGGGTTGATCTCCTAGCACAATGACATAACATTGTCTCCTTGTAATGCATGTGATGTTGGGAAGAGCATGAGTGCACCATTCAGAGTCAGATCCAAGGTGAAGAGAGATCTTCTACAGATGGTTCACTGAGATGTTTGTGGTCCTATGGACACAGCCTCTTTGGGAGGCAACAAGTATTTTTTCACCTTCATTGATGATGCATCTAGGAAGGTGCGTGTATGTGCTGAGATCAAAAGATCATGTATTTGATTGCTTCAAGAAATTCCATGCCATGGTTGAGCGTGAAACGGGAAAAATGCTGAAATGTTTGTGTACGGGTAATGGAGAAGAGTGCACTTCCCTTAGCTTTCAGGGCTATTGTGCAAAGCATGGCATCGGACATGAGTGGATAGAGCCAGGCACACCCCAACACAATAGTCTTGCTGAGAGGATGAATAGGACCATTTATGTGAGATTTTGTTGTATGCTGAAGACAATAAAGTTTTCCAAGACCTTTTGGGCTGAGGCGGTTCACACCGTTTGTTTCTTGATCAACCGTTCTCCATCAGTTCCACTGGGTTTTCGGATTTCAGAGCGTGTTTGGACAGGAAAGGACCCCTCATATGCTCATTTGAGGGTGTTTGGATTCAAGGTTTATGTATTGGTACCAAAGGAGCATAGGAAGAAGTTGGATGATAAGGTAACTCCTTGTATCTTTCTTAGCTATGGAGATCAGGAGTTTGGATACCTCTTTGGGATCTAAGAAAGAAGACCGTCGCCAGACACAAGGATGTGATTTTCTATGAGAATCAAACTTTGGTTGAGGACAGTACTGGGAGTTGTGATGCAGAAAAGATTTCCATGGATGATGACAGTGATGAGGACACGTGCCCCTCTCCAGTACAGGGTACAGGTGGAGAGGATGGACAGCTAGAGCGGCACAAGCCAGATGCAGACCCCATTGATGCAGGTCCAGGGGACTTGAGGCAAGGGGAGTAGCCTCATCCACATGCAGACGCAGTAGAGCCTCAGGTCAGGAGATCTGAGACGACACACCAACCATCATTCCGTTACCCCACTTCTAAGTATGTGATGCTTACATATGCATGTGAGCCATACACCTTTGAGGGGGCACAAATGCATAAGGACAAGGATCATTAGCGCAATGCAATGAATGAAGAGATGCTATCTCTCAGAAAGAATCACACTTATGATATTGTTGAGCTTCCCAAAGGTAAGAGAGCATTGAAGAACAAATAGGTTTACAAGCTGAAGTCTGATGATGATGGAAAACAGGTCAAGTACAAGGCCAGATTGGTGGTGAAAGGATTCAGTCAAAAAGAAAGAGTGGACTATGACGAGATCTTCTCCCCCTTGGTGAGGATGAATTCGGTGAGAATGGTGCTAGGACTTTTTGCTAGCATGGACCTTGAGTTGGAGTAGATGGATGTGAAGATGACTTTTCTTCACGGTTATTTGAAAGAAGAGATCTACATGGAGCTGCCACAGGGATTTCAAAGGAAAGGGAAAGAGCACATGGTTTGTAGGTTGAGGAAGAGTCTTTATGCCTTGAAGCAAGCCTCGAGACAGTGGTACTTAAAGTTTGATGCTTTCATGGAAAAATAGAGGTTCAAGAGGACTACGACCAATCCATGTGTATATGTTTGTCGTCTTCCCAATGGTCGGTTCATCATTCTTTTGATCTATGTGGATGATATATTGATTGTAGGTCATGATTCCAACTTGATTGCAAAGCTCAAGAGAGAACTCTCCAAGGAGCTTTAGACGAAAGATTTGGGTAAGGCAAGTCACATCCTTGGGTTGCAGATTACAAGGGACAAGAATAAGTACATGTTATGGTTGTCACAAGAAAGCTATGTTAATCGCGTGTTGGAGCAGTTCAATATGAAGAATGCAAAGCCTATTAGCACGCCCTTAGACTCTCATTTCAAGCTGAACAAAGAATCATATCCTTCCACTTCTGAGGAGAAAACAGAGATGGCCAAGATCCCATACCGGAACGCAGTTGGGAGCCTCATGTACGCATACTAGACCTGGCATAGCCCATGCAGTGAGCGTGGTGAGCAGATTAATGTCCAATCCGGGGAAGGACCATTGGGAGGTCATGAAATGGATCTTGAGATACTTGAGAGGGACCTCAAGTATGTGTCTTGTGTTTGGGAGGTCAGATCCCAAACTATGTGGCTACACTTATGCAGATATGGCAAGTGACACGGACCAGAGAAAGTTTACCTTAAGGTACATTTTCACATTTGTAGGGGGAGCCATATCATGGCAATTCAAGCTATAGAAATGTTTTGCTCTCTAAACTACCGAGGCAGAATACATAGTAGCGGTAGAGGTTGGGAAAGACGTGTTGTGGCTACGATGCTTTCTTGGTGAGTTTGGATTGGATGACAGTAAGTCGGTTGTGTTATGTGATAGGCAGAGTGTTACATATTTAAGCAAGAGTACCATGCACCATGCTTGCACAAAGCACATTGATTTGAGATACCATTAGTTGAGGGATGCAATTGATCAGAAGTAGCTCATGTTGAAGAAGATACACACAGATGAGAATTCTTCAGACATGTTGACCAA
This sequence comes from Ottelia alismoides, assembly GCA_037367405.1. Taxonomy (NCBI): domain Eukaryota; kingdom Viridiplantae; phylum Streptophyta; class Magnoliopsida; order Alismatales; family Hydrocharitaceae; genus Ottelia; species Ottelia alismoides. The sequence goes on along the minus strand of JAZKJV010000533.1, from coordinate 31,075 downwards.
GGCAGACACTCATGACAAGCTTCAGCTATGAAGAGAGATGAGCGGTGTCACTTCTCTTGATCTCCATCATTGGGCCACACCTCCCCGTTGGGAGTGGAGGGGGAGGTTGTTGGGTATTTTACACTCCAACCCCAACTTGGAGCTATAGATTTTCCCAACCTTAGGGGCTCGTTTGATATTTGTCTAGCAAGTTGGGAGCCCCACTCGACTATCCATTTCCATGGATCAAAATCCCCAATCGGGGGATCCCATTCTCGAGAACGCCAGCCCTAAAAAAAATCCTTCGACCCCATTCTAGAAAATGTACTCAACAACAAGGGTTTCCTTTTGGAATCCTCTCCGTCTTCCTATACGTGCACAGGAGAGCGAAAGAGAGGCTGAGTTCGTGCTCGAGGGCAGCAGCAACAACTCGGACCATTGGGAGCTGTGGATTTGGATTTGGAGTAACAGTTGGGCGAGCTTGAGTTTGGGAGCAGCAAGGAGGTCGTTGGGAACGCCCTCAAGGAAGCCGAGCCGATATTTTGAGTCTCCATTCGGGAGCCCACAGGGAAGCCCCTCCATCTTCTTGGATTTGTATATATTTTGGTATTGTGGATACCTAGGGATAGTTAGCTACTTGTTGAAGAACTATCGTTGTGCTTGTAGCTTGTATCTTGGTTTTATTGGACAACAAAACTGAAAGAACATTTGGCTCCATTTGATCATAGTGGAGTAGTTGTTGGTCTTGCCCTGTGATTTTTCCCTTGCTCACATCGAGTAAGGGTTTTCACGTAAAAATCTTTGTCGTGTGTGGTTGCTTGTGTGATTGCTTGTCATTGTGGCCAGTTAGCTCTTGTATTGGGAACACATATTGTTGTGCCATCTTTGGTGCACGATAGAAATTAGGGGATATTCCTTCGTGTGTCATTCCCAAGCTGTATGTGGGTATGTATACATATGGAAATATGTACATGGGTATGAATGCAAGTATGAATGTAAGTATGTATGTGTGTGTGCCTGTATATGGGTATATATGTATGAATGGAGGTATGAATTGGGTGGCTATGGAAGTATGTATATGGATGTACCTAGGTATGTTTGTACGTGTACAATTTGTGTACGTAGGTGTGTGGCCATGTATGTAAGGATATGGAGGTATAAATATATGGTATGTATGTGGGTATAGATGTGGGCTAGCAGATTGCGACTAGGAAGTATTAGTAATAAAGATTGCAGCCCCTGATATGTGACCACAACGTTTTCGACTAGTTGTGGTTGTACATGGGTATTGCATTCATGTTAGGACTACCTTACGGGCACAGTGGGACTACATCCTTGTTCGCAAAGTTCTCACTTCTCAATGTCTTGTAGAGAACGAAGAATAATGCCATATTTTTCTTTGTATATAACTAATCATCTTTGATATAATATGAAGAAGGAGAAGGCATTCACAATTGTGTTCAACTTGATCAACCATAATGGCAGTATGGTTTATTTGGATGGGAGGGGTGGAAGATAGTAGGCCTACCAATCAATCTAATATATAGAAGGCATATGATTTAGGTCTACTAAGTCCAATATCCAAATAACATGATCCTGTTAATCCATTTTCAATGATGTGATTGGGTTATTTGGATTAATCCAACTACTCCCTAATCGAATTGACATTTGTGGGATGCAAGTATTGTGTCATTTGAAATGGGGGATTGACTTGCGACATTATGAGTGACTAGGATCAGAAGGTTTGACTGTGGAGGAGGCTATCCAACAAATTACCATGATATTGACGAATTGTAGTAAACAAATTAGATTTAATTTTTTTCTTTTGCAAGAAACCTTTGGTTGTCAAAAAGTAAGATATATTTTAACTAAAATTTCATTAGATGATATGTGCAAGAAAAACTATGTAGATAGAGTAATTCAATAGCATTATTGATGGTTTTATTTGGCTACCCTATCTTTGACAACAAATTTATATTATAGTTAAACTGTCACAACTCAAAAACTTTAATGCCATAACTATAGAATAGGAAGCAATGGACATCACCACAAAATAATTCTAAATATCTGGATAAAGTCTTGTTTATTTTAGAATGACTTCATTTATCTATTGGTTGTATACTATCTTAGATTAAAGTGCTTATACCCCATATTTTATCTAATTCAATATATATTCAACTTATATTAAAAAAATATTGCGTTATCACGGTGTTTGTTCGATTTGTTGTAACAAGATTTCTGTTGCTGAAAGCTAGTCAGTCGTCATAAGAATTTTATTTTGTAGTGCAGACAACTTAATCAACATATTCAATGAATAAAAGGAGTCAGCCTATACAAATACAATCACATATGCACATCCCAAGGCTTTCATTGTTATTAAGTTTAGCATTTGACGAACCTCAGAATTTAAAATTTTCTGGTAATCTAAGATTCTTTTTTGGCGGATCCGTCCTGGTAAAATGCTTCGTCCCTGCCAAAACACAAATATTGTTTCCAATAAATTCAAAACCGAACATATACAATAGGATGCTAATAATTGTTAAACTCTTAGTAATGTTATAAAAATGTGCCAAAATGTACGTCCAGTTAGAAGTACGAAAATAGATCTAGTCACTGATCATTAAGGTTCTTTTTTTCCGAAAAAGATCATCATTTCATTCATCTAATATATAAAGCGTCATAGCACCCAATGTTTCTTACAACAACCATGAAAAAAAACTAAAGATATTAATTCTTTTTCTTTGCAAAACAACTCTAGAAAGCTATTAACCACAGTAGCTGATGCACTAACTTTTCTACTAACTATGTCGCCATGTGTTAAGTCTTGTTTAATTTGATGTGTTCACTACTAGGGAGGTGAATTTTTATGGGGTTAAAACCTACATAACAATAAAAATGCATCTCAATTTCAATAGTTATCGATTAATTCCATTGAATAACCTAGTTTATCCAATGGAAATGTAGTAGCGTATGTAACCCACTCCTAACCTAGTTTATCCATTGGATAACCTACTTTGGATCTTGCAAATGTAGTAGCGTATGTAACAAACACAACGACAAAAGCCAATAGTTGCTAGTTTTGCTGGCAGTTAAAAACACACTTCTAAGGATGCATTGAAGACCCAAATTTTACGATACGCTTTGGAGGCTCTCAAAACTCACTCCCGTTCTTGTGTGCTTTCCTTCATGATAAGAATATCCATGCATATACAGAATCTTCTAGTGACTCATAAGCCCCCAAATAACTGCGCAAAGACACGCATTGTGTTGTTCATACCGATATATTCATAGCCTTTTTATTCATGACCATTGAAGGTCACTTTTCAGTACTAGCCCAACATGCATTGCAATCATAAACAATAGAAAGAGCTGGGACTCCATTAAGAAAAGATGGATGTTGAGATTTCATATATAGATATAAAATTCCATCAATATTTCAAAAAAATTACATTGTTCATGTAGAAGCATAAGATTGCAAAAACAAAGGCTATTATTGGTGACTTGAGGGCATCATGTTAAGGGATTGATAAGAGTACAAATCTAAGGAAAAATGAGGTCATGCTAGAGACTCACAAAAACAAGGAATAGAACTAGACCACACCACTTACATATTTGAATCTAGCATAGGGCTAATTTCGGTTGAGAAAGATAGGCAAGTAGTAGTAAAGAGATTGGAGGGCAACACATAGGGGAGAATATGGGGCTTTTTTACTAACAAGGTTTCATTACACTCAGGTTGTGCCTTTTGTGCCTTTTGCAAGAAGAACTTGAAATTTTGCTAGATGTGTGTGATTATCATTACCAAGAGTTGAACAAGAAAATGTTGAAGAAGACTATTAAATAGAGGGATAGCTTCTCCAAGCTCAAAAAAATGAGGAAGTTGAATTGAGAGTGGAAAACAAAACATCCTTTTCGGATGTGGAGATGTTGGGAGATGTTGCATATTCACAAAAACAAAAGTCCGGCTTTTTTTTCAAAAAAAGAAAAAAACATGGTAATTGGGTCACTAAAATCATCAACGACAAAAAGAATCCATCACAATATGTTGCGAGAAAAATAAATGAATACAATGTAAAAACTAGACTAAAAAAGAAATGCTTGAATTTAAGAAGAGACTTGGGAGGAAAACCCCAAAACAAGTACCTTACCTTAGAAAAGAGTTGGGTCTCTTGGATTTTTTAAGTAGAGAAGTAGAAAAGTGACATGAATACATTTTACTGTCATTTTAAAAACATGATTTTTACGAGTTTTAAGAGATGATATTTATTGTCAACTTGTTGTACTGCAAGACAGTTTTTGAAACAAGAATTTATATTTTTATGCCTATAAAGATGTAAAGCAGTCAAGTCAGCAATGTCAGTCTCAAGAGGCCATAGATTGAGTAAAGGAAGGGATGAAATTAGGTTTAGGTCAATTGTATGGTCAGATTTATTTTGATGTTTCTGTTTTGAGATTTCTTTAGTTTTTATATTTGAATTTTCATGGTTTGGTTAAAGTGTAGAACTCTATTATTTTGTAGAAGAGTGTAAGCATAATATATAATTATATATGATGTATTATATACTCTATGATTTTTAGATTTTTATGATTTTTTATCTTTTTATGTGAAGGTTTTTTATTTGTTTTTTATTTCTTGATTTTTATTGTTTGATTTTTATCTTTTATTTTAAAATAGAATAAAAGAAAATACACTACAGAAATACCATATGGAGCATTAGATGGGGATCATCAAAGAACCACCATGCCTCTAATGGTATTGGGAACAATGATTGATTAACCATCCCTACAACGACCCATAGGGACGTTAGGGTGACTCCATCCTTCTATGGGCTACTATTGGGATGAGTACACGAGAAACCGTCCCCTCTGATTTCCATAAGGGACGGTTGTCATTATTGTTCCCTCTAAGATAAAGGGGGGTAAGAGGGGATGGTTCAACAATTCTCCCCTAAAATCCTTCCCTCGCCATTGACATGTTCGGAAGGGATAAAGGTTCTAGAGGCCTTCTGTACTCATTCCTCCTAAGGAACACATCCGAGATGGCCATTCCAATCATCCCCTCTAGTTCATTCCCCATATAGAGGGGATGGTCACGACTTTATCTGCACATATCAGTTGGGACAGATGAAACGATCATTTCCTTTGAATTAATGGGTACTAGCTATGTAAATTTCTCATATCAGAGGTGTTGGTTCACTAATAAGTGTTTGTGATGGGCTTATCATTAACACAGAGCAACTAACCCCTTCCTCCCCATTTGCACGACATCTCTCTCTCTCTCTCTCTCTCTCTCTCTCTCTCTCTCTCCTTCTCCCTTGTGCTCTCTATCGTGCCCTGAATCGTTGGACATTCCTCCATGACTTGGTCATCGCCAGCATCATTCCTCCAAAACTTGATCTAGATCGTAATGTCCACCACCATGTTTCGTGTCCCCAACCTTCCCTATACATCTAGGTTGGTGATATTTAAGATTTTGGTGAATGTTTGTCTTCTTGTTATTTTTTGCCATGCCTAGTGCATACTCTTAAAAGTTGGGTGGAAGTTTAGTAACATACCTTGGAGATCTAAACTTTTGGTGGGCTTATTTATGAGTGCACACCTCAAGATCTTGTAGCAATAGTAGAGAGGAGGAATGAATGGCCACACACGCGTGCGCGCGCTCCGCTCCGTCTCCGGCTCGAGAGAGTCAATTCGGATCTTGATACTTTTGTTGCGGGTTTCATTTGATAAGTCAATTAAATTAATCACATGATTAATTTGATAATTTGACTAAAATGGGAATTCAACTCATCATTATGGACGCGATTCTGACCGTGATTTTGGGATCCGAAATGACGTGTCCGTTGAGGGACGTTTTTGAAAATCGAAAGGTATCGCGCTAGGGCGCGCGGCCGTCTTTATATATCACTTCCCCTACGTTGTTTTCTTCACTCATAAAAAAATCTCACGCCGTCTCTGTTCGTTTTCTGCTTCTTCCTTTTATGGACGAATCACCATCTCTTTCTCTCGGATGCAGTTCTCTGAGGTAGATTCGAGGACGATCTCATCGGTGTGCGCAGACGAAGATCGTGTGCCTTCGTATCTTAGGAGCGGATCGCCAGTACCTTACACACCGGTATTATGGGGGCGATATCCTCTCTAAGAACAGTCCATTTTATGGACGCTTGGGTGATTTCTAATCTAATCTTTCTTATATTTTGTTTGCTGCTATTCGTTTATTACTTTACCTTTTCCTGATCTCGCCCTAATTTAAGTTTCCGTTTATTTAATCGGTTCGTGCTTGCATTCTGTAATCGGATAATGGATTGGAACTGCATGATATTAATATTGATAATCTGTAATGCTTTTTTTCAATCCATTTGGATTCGTGTAATTATTTTTTATTATATGTGGTAACGATCATGTTTCCAACAATCTTAGAGAGGATATTTGGAATCGTTTTTAAAATCATGTCGGAAACGATGTTTAAATCGAGAGTAGATATGACGGGTATGCCTGAAAAATTCGGTGGTCAGAATCTCAAGCGTTAGCAACAACGCATTAAGATCTGACTAACTACCATAGGATTAATCTCTATGCTTGAAATCGATTGTCCTACGGTGGAAATGGAAAACTCCACACCCGATAGCCAGAAGGCGCAATCAGCGTGGAAGGAACGAGATTGTATATGTCATTATTGCATCTTGTTGGCCATGTCCAACACGTTTTTTGACGTATACTATTCATCCACGTAGACTGCGAAGGGGTTATGGGAAGATTTAGATCGGAAGTATAATACCGAAGACCTCGGTATTGAGAATACTCCATGGCCAAGTTTTTAAAGTTTTCCATGAGAAGGGAAGTCGGTTTCTGAACAGGCACACGAGTTTTTACTCATGTTCCATGGTTTAGAAGATGTCGAAATGAAACTTCCAAAGAAGTTTCAGGTCATGTGCATCATAAAAAAATTCCCCAAGTCTTGGGAAGACTTTGATATGACTCTGAAACACAGGAAGGGGAAAATTTCTATGGATGACTTGATGGTGGCAATTGCCATAGAGGAGGAACATAGGAAACAAAAGCATGTGCTTCCGGTCGATATTCAGGCTAAGGTCAATCTCATGACCTCGAAGGATAAAGATAAGAAGGGAAAGGATGCTAATAACAATAAAATGAAACCAAAGGGCAAGATCCAGAAAAAGACAAAGAATAAACCATACTGGCAATGTAACTAGGTTGGTCATTGGAAGAAGGAATGGTCGACCTTAAAGGCTCAACCTAAGGCTGCAGACGAGAGTCTGCAAGTGAATATGATCACTATGGGACCCGGAGCTAGCGATGGACCTGCAGTGGTGGGACTCTGAAGATGGTTAACGATTCTGCAGACAGGATGTTAGGGTCAGGACAAGTCCACTTGAGGTTCTCCTCTGGACATGTCTGAACGTTGCACATGTGGATGCATGTTCCTGACATCAAGAAGAATGTTTTATCTGGCTCTATCTTAGTTAGAAATGATTTTGAATTGAACTTTAAATGTAATAAAGTTGTCATTCTGAGACATGGCATTTTTTATGGAAAAGGCTATTTGACGGATTTTGATTTGTTATTTAGAATTAGATGTGATTCAGTAAACATTAATGCAATGAATATTTTAAGTTCTGAATGTTCTAATTTCGTGTCTCGTGTTGTGAATAGTCTAAAATATTGTGATCTGTGGCATGGTAGATTGGGACATGTAAATTTAAATTCAATTAAAAGAATGATGAATTTAGAGTTGATCCCTAAACACACTATTGATAAAACTCAAAAATGTGAAATCTGTGTGCAAGGTAAGACACCTAGGAAGTCTTTTCAGTCCGTATCTAGAGATAGTGAGATCTTGGATCTAGTGCACTCAGATATTTGTGAGTCTAATGGTGTGTTGACCCGAGAAAATAAAAAATACTTTATCACCTTTATAGATGATGGTAGTAGATACTGCTACGTATACCTAATGAAAAGTAAGGATGAAGCCTTAGAGAAATTTCTTTATATTTAAGAATGAGGCTGAGACACAAACATGAAAAGTTCTTAAACGCCTTAGGTCAGATAGAGGAGGTGAATATACCTCTAACTTGTTTGGTGAATAATGCAAATCATTGGGCATAGTTCATGAAGTTGCGGCCCTATATTCACCGCAATCAAATGGGATAGTAGAACTGAAAAATAGAACCTTAACTGACATGATCAATAATCTCCTACAGAGTTCTGGACTTCCAACCTATATGTGGGGAGAAACCTTGAATACGAACTGCCATATTCTGAATAGGATTCCTCCAAGACATGGAAAAGTTTCCTTTTGAACTTTGGAGAAGTAGGAAACTGAGCTTAAGATATCTCAAAGTGTGGGGTTGTCTCGCTAAGGTTTTAGTCCCAGAACACAAGAGAAAGAAGCTTGGTCCTAAAACTGTTGATGCGGTCTTCTTAGGTTACTTGAAAAATATCTATGCATATAGGCTCTTGGTAATTCGGTCCAAGATACCGAGCATAGATGTCAATACCATTGTTGAACTCCATGATGATACCTTCTTTGAGGATGTCTTCCCGTTGAAGGCTGTGATTCCTCATAATCTAATCATTGAAGGCTCCTCCACATTAGGATCTATTCTAGATAAAGTGGAAAGGATAACGAATGTGGGGGTTGAGACTCAACCCGAATCCAATGGTCTTTTTGAGAGATTGAGCCAAGGAAGAGTAAAAGACCTCGGATAGCCAAGGATCTAGATAGTGACTTTGTTGTCTATCAAATCGAGGGTGATCTACCAAGTTACAAGGAAGCCATGGCTTCATCTGAAGCAAAACAATGGAAGGAAATCGTCAAATCTGAGATGGATTCTATTATGGCAAATGGAACTTGAGAGTTGGTTGATTTACCCAAAGGGTGCTCTACCATTGGGTGGAAGTGGGTGTTTAAGAGAAAGCTTATAGGCCTGACGGATCAATTGAAAAGTACAAAGTCAGATTAGTTGCCAAGGGCTTTAGGCAAAAGGAAGGTATCGATTATTTTGATACATATTCCCATGTGACTAGTATGACCACAATCCGGATGCTCATAGCATTGGCCTCTATATATGATCTCTCTATCTACTATATGGATGTGAAGACCGCCTTCTTGCATGACGATCTTGAGGAAGAGATCTATATGGATGAACCTGATGGACTTGTGACTCCTGAGAATGATGGAAAGATTTGCAAGCTTTTCAAATCCCTTTACGGATTGAAATAAGCACCAAAGCAGTGGCATGAAAAATTTGACAAAATTATTTTGTCATGTGGCTTTAAGGTTCATGAATCCGATAAGTGTGTCTATTCCAAGATGAAAGGTGATGAGTGTATTGTCTTGTGTATGTATGTTGATGACATATTGTTGTTCGGATCACATATGAGGATTATTAATGAGACTAAAGCATTCTTAAGTAGCAAATTTGAGATGAAGGACACGTGTGTTGCTGATGTGATCTTGGGTCTCAAACTGACAAGGTCAGTTGATGGGATTATAGTTTCTCAATCTCACTATGTTGAGAAGGTACTTGAGAAATTTAGATATCAAGATTGCAAAGCTCTAAGCCCTCCTTTTGACTCATCTAAAATATTGTTTAAGAATAAAAATGAAGTACCTATAGCTCAGTTAAGGTATTCACAAGTGATAGGAAGTTTAATGTATCTTGCAAATTACACGAGACATGATATTTCATTCTCGATTGCAAAGCTGAGTAGATATACTAGCTGTCCTGATCGTACTCACTGGGAGGTTCTGGATCGAGTACTAAAGTACTTGAAGGGAACTATTTCCCTTAGTTTGTATTATGGTAGACATCCATCTGTACTAGAAGGATATAGTGATGCAAGCTGGATAGAGAAAATAGAGGAGTCTGGGAGTAATGGTGTTACTGGGTATGTATTTACGCTTTGAGGCGATGCAATCTCCTGGAGGTCTGTGAAGCAGACCATTTTAGCTTGATCCACCTTTGAGGCCAAGCTATGTGCTTTGGACACCTCTGAAATTGAGGTTGAATAGCTAAGGGAACTTCTATATGAAATTCCCATGGTAGGTCAGCCATTTCCTACGATCTCGGTACATTGTGATAGTATGACAACAATTGCCAAGGACAAGAGTTCAAAGTTCAACCAGAAAACAAGAAGACACATACAAATCAGACTTAAGACGTTAAGGGATTTGGTATCTCGAGGGGTGTTGGTTGTGAATTTTGTTGGATCCAAAGACAACACGGCAGATCCGTTGACTAAGGGACTTGATATATCTTTAGTCCTAAAGTCTAGGCTTGGGATGGGACTGAGACCCATTGGGAGTTCCTTTATAGTAGCAACCCAATCTATCTGAATGGAGATCCCACAAAGTAGGTTCAATGTGGTAATAACAAGCTATTTGGAGAACTGGTTTGCACTCTTATCTTAATGTGCAAGCATGAGCGTCTTATCCTTAGAAGCTTGAGTGCCATTTAAGCTGCAAGATTAGGAAGATCATAGGCTATGAATGGGTTCAAGACTTTAGGCAGGATGTTAGCAGTGCATCCTTAGAGAACGCCACCTATGTGAGTGTTAATGTAGGTCGTAGTTAAAGGAAGAGGGTCTTTCCTGAATACACTCATGAAACAAGATAAGGGTGCATGGCCTTTAAGAGCACTAACCCTGAAGATTGTACCAAGAACAACAATTTGTTATTTCTACCGTGACGTAGTTCACTTCGTTTCACTTAAAGTGAAAGTAGTAAACTCATGTAGAGATTCAGACCGGAAGGTACCTTTACTGAAAGCAAAGTATGGTAGCCGAAAGTAGTGTTTTAACTCTCTTTGAATCTCTTTTTCAAATTGGTGAATTCATGGGAGATTGTTGTATTAAAATTTGTAATTAGATTTTAAATAGAAAGTCTATGTAATTACAATTGAAGTTAATTTAGTTTTAATTGGGAAACCAAATGACTTGGAGGGAAAGTTAGGAATTCCCAAATTTAAAACATGGAAAAGTTGGGCGGAAGTTTAGTACCATACCTTGGAGATCTAAACTTTTGGTAGGCTTATATATGAGTGCACACCCCCAAGCTCTTGTAGCAATAGTAGAGAGGAGGAATGGAGGACCACATGCGCACGCGCTCTGCTCCGCTCCATCTCCGGCTCAAGCTTGGGCTCGGAAGAGACAACTCGGATCTCGATACTTTTACCGTGGGTTTCATTTGGTAAGTCGATTAAATTAATCACATGATTATTTTGGCAAGTCGACTAAAATGAAAATTCAAGTCGCCATTATGGACGCGATGCCACGATTTTGGGCCCGAAATGACGCGCCCATTGAGGGGCGTTTTCAAAAATTGAAAGGTATCGTGCTAGGGCACACGTCCGTCTTTATATATCACTTTCCCCATGTTTTTTTCTTCACTCGCAATAAAATCTCACGCCGTCTCTGTTCGCATTCAGGTTCTTCCTTTCATGGACGAACCACCATCTCTTTATCTCGCCTGCAGTTCTCTGAGGTACATTCGAGGATGATCTCGTCAGTGTGTGCAGACGAAGATCGTATGTCGTCGTATCCTGGGAGCGGATCGCCAGTACCCTACACACCGGTATTGTGGGGGAGATATCCTCTCTGAGGACAGTCCATTTTATGGACGCTTCAGTGATTTTTAATCTAATATTTCTTACATTTTGTTTGTCGTAATTCGTTTATTGCTTTACCTTTTCTGGATCTCACCCTAATTTAAGGTTTCTTTTGTTTAATCGATTCCTGCTTGCATTCTGTAATCGGATAATGGATTGGAACTGCATGATATTAATATTGATAATCTGTAATGCTTTTCTTTCAATCCATTTGGATCCGTGTAATTACTGTTTATTATATGCGGTAACGATCCTGTTTCCAACACAGATTACCTGGAGGATTCATGGGGTAAGAGTTGGCAAGTTTACGGGGTCGAGGTAGGAATTAGATTGTTTCAAAGGTCGTGGAGGTAATTCGTAAAGTTTATAGATTGCCTGGTAAAAATCCCTTTTTATTATATAGGTAAGGTTTTTGAGGGAGTCGATTATGGTCATAGATGTGCATCTTTTTTTTATAAGTGATAGTGCATCCGCATGTTGAACCAAAGGAGTATTATTCTTTATGAATAGAAGATTTGATGAATGTCTAAAATATAAGAAATGCCTGACAGATTTTCTGGATTGGTCTTTTCAACGAGGAAGGATATCTAATATTGTTGGAGGTGAAGTTGATAAAATACACTAGTCTTGTGTTATATGTAAGAACACTTTTAGCAATAATCAAGATGGAGTATATGAGCATCTCATATTACATGTTTTTTTGTTACATTACACAAACTGGATGTCACATTAAACAAACTCGACATATCATGGAGAAGGTGTACAACATGTACCTTTACAATGAAGTGTAGGACGATAGAGATTTAACGCAAATTGATAATCATGGATTTTTTTGAAATTTTAGATGATATACAAAGGCTTGCAACTAATGGACCTAATGAAGTTGTTGGCAATAGATTTCGGGAACTTTTAATAGATGATGAAGCTTATTTAGCTTCAAGAGTTACAATAATGTGGTTCAAATTTATATTAAAGGTGTTCAAGATGAAAATTAAGTATCAATGTACAATTGAAATGATGTCTGATGTTTTGTGATTAGAAGAATATTAAATAATCCAGACACGTTTTCAAGGGATTGGAATGATGTAAAATCATGTTTTTATCATTGGGACTAGATTAGACGAAGATTGATGTAATGCAATACTTGTAAATTTGGAATATTGTCCAAAATGTAATGCTTGTAAATTTAAAATATGGATGGTATTTCCAAGAAAAATAAATATGAGAAGATATTACATTTGTCCTTCTTATATCAAGGTTATAATTTCTATATTTATCTGAAAAACTATGAAATGAATAATATATCATAGTAATATTAGAAAGAAAAATGTGAACAATCTTATGCGACATCCATCTGATATAGAGTAGTGGATACAATTTGACAGAAGATTTTCCTTTTTCTTGAAGAATTTAGAAACATCGGATTGGGTCTTGCATCTAATGGTTGCTAACCATTTGAAAATGTGTACAAGTTACTCTATAATATCATACATACTTATTACTTATAATCTTCCACCATGGATGTCAATGAAATCAATATTTATGGTGACGACGTTCTAAGTTCTTGGTTCCAAAGGTCCAGAAAACGCATTAGACGTATACATGCAGCTTTTAGTTAAAGAACTCAAATTACCGAAGTTCGGATGTACCATGCAATTAAGAAGGAACTAATTATTATGCGTGACATATTGTATGGAGTATTAAAGATTTACCAATATACGCTAACTTATCAAGGTGGAATACTAAACAAAAACTTGTAAGTCCAATTTGCATGAACATAACAAACCCTACATTGATTTTTGTAGGTATGAAATAATATTATCTGAGTAAATGTCATTTCTTACATACGAAATATAGATAGAATAAGGGTGAAAACAATGACATAGCCATCATTTACCATTCAGATGTTGAATTAACTTATCTTGACCATAAAAAAATTATGGCAAGAACAATATAATCTTGTGACCTTTAGCTTAGATTGTACAACTAAGAAAAAAATTCCTGGAGGTTGGCAAAAATAAAGTATTTTTTCTCAAGAATGATGGTATTGGAAAATCTTATAAATTCGTCGTATTATAGACATGATGCATATATAGAAAATATCATGGAAAATATACTTGGAATTTAAATCTTTCTGATGATGCAGGGGATAGTTTGTGAGCCATACATGATTTAGCAGAAACTAGTAATCGACAAAAATTGCATACGATTGAATTAAAATGAAAAAGATAACATTGTCCAGTGATATTTATTTGTTATCTAGTGATGAGAGAGATGGAGTATTCAGATTTCTTATAACATTAAAGTATGCGATGGTTTTCTTTTAGAGATATTTAAATATATAAATGAAGCAAAAAGAAAGATTAGTAGACTAAAAAATCATGATTGCCATGCATATATGCATGTTATTTTCCTTTAGCTATTTGATGTGTCATTAAAGTTGATGTTGTGCAGGTTTTAACCAAATTAAGTAGATTATTTTAAATTGATATCTTCAAAGAAATCGGATCCTATAGCACTGATTAGATTAGAAGCGGATAGTGTGATAACTTTATGTAAGAAGCAATCATGAAGACTACAAACAAAGAATAATTTACATTGACAAATCAGGTTATTTGTTCACGATAATTTGCTTACTAGATATATTTTGCCTTTTAGAACAATAATCAAATATTAATTTGATTTTAAGTAATATAAAAAAGCAAGTGAATAATGATGACTCATACGAAAATTCATCAAATGACATTCCATCTGATGTAGTTTTGTATAAAATGACTCTAAGGAGGGATAAAAGGATATATTCAGATTGGCCAAAGCAAGAGAAAGAAAGACAAAGATCTTTCTCAAATGAGATGTGTTAAGGATAAGGAAGGACACATGTTAGTTACTCAGAAGGATATAGAGACTAGATGGAAGCAATATTTTCATAAGCTTTTCATTGGGGAAGGAAATAGAGATATCACTTTGGAGATCTAGTCAGTGGTGAAAGTTGCTTGAATCGTGCAAGCTATAAATGAATACAAAGGAAGTAAATGAGGCTTTGAAGATTATGAAACATGGGAAAGGTGTAGGACCTGATGACAATCCTATATAAGTATGAATATTTCTAGGAGAACATAATTTGACTTATTAGTAAAGCAAGAAAATTGCTTGAAGAATGGAGGAGAAGCATTCAAAATTGTTCAATATTTGGAAAGATGTAGAGGCATCGTGGTCTATTGAAAATAATAAAGGAGACATTCAAAATTATTCCAATTACTGAGGTATCGAGCTGATGAGTCATGGTACATAAACTTGGAAATTTGTGATCGAAGGAAGGTTTAGACAAGTTTTCAAAGTAAAATAAAGCCAAAAGGAAGAACCTCCATATGATTTATGATAGGAGTGGCATCGGCTTGTGCGGATGTGGAGTGAGGAAGAAGATGGGAAAGGGGAAAGGTAGAGAGAGAAAGGGAGAAGAAAGAGAAGAAAGAGGGAAAATACTAAAATTATAAAATAAATAATTAATATAATTAATTAGATAATAATGTAAATAATTAATATTTAGATAATTAAATTAATAATTGGATTAAATTAATTAATTAAGAAATAATTGAAAATAATTAACTTATTAAATAAGTATTTAAGTAAATAATTAAGTTATTAAATATAATTACTAAATAAATGAATACTAATTATAATAATTAAATAATTAAATATATTAATAAATAAATGAATTTTGATTTGATTTAGTTTAATTTAATAATTATGTATTATCAAAGTATATAAATATAATAAAATGTATTAAATAATAATATATTATGGTACATTGTACATTATATCAAAACGGTCTCAAAACCCATGATTTTCATATTAACTCTGATTTTAGCGAAATCAGTGTCATTTTCTAGATAATTAAATAATATGAATTTTAGGAGTGAGTTTGTCCAATTCGGAGTTCATACGGCCGAGTTATGAGGTCTGGAAAATTTAGGTAGCATCTTCGAGGCTTCGAGTTTCATTGGTATTTTGACATAGTTATATTTTTATATTTTTATATACATTTTTAGAAAAGAAATTAAGTTAATCAAATTTATGGTTAATTAATTAAAAATCTGAGAAGTTTTTACATAAAGTACAAGTATACAACGAGGCCCAAAGGTCAAAACTCACCGGTTTTATTTGAATATTTTTTTGATATATTTAGTAAATAGTATTAAGTATAAAACGAAGTTTAAAAGTGAGTTTGATCTTTTTGGAGTTTTGTATAAATAGATATGAACCTCAGAAGTCAGCTTTTGTGGCTTTTACGGTTCATTGCGGTATTTTATTTTTGTGACGAATTATTTTTGTGATATTGTTATAAAATAATATATATTTTTATGAACAACTTTAACAAAAGAAGTGTTTTGATTTGAGATGATATAAGTGATGAATAAAATAGATGAAATATTTACATTGTGTAAAATGGATAAATTATATTTTTGGTCTTGATTTTCTAGGTATTTTTATAAGCTAGGATCCTTATCTCTCCCTACTTATTTATTTTGTCGACCAAGTCAATATTAACCTGGTCTCGGGGTTAGGATCAGTCTGTATATATTACATTCTCCAGTCTTCTTTTCTTTTGTTTTTCTTTTTATTTTATTTTTATTCTTTTATTTTGGGTAAAGTAAGTGTTAATTATACAATATTAATATTTGCAGTTAGAATGATAATTAGTTAGAATTAGTGATTATTTACATGTATATTACCAAGGGTTTTAGCCAAAATGAAAGAATAAAGGCGATGAATCACGGATTCATCAACAATCAACTCCACCGTTTAAAACCTGAGATGTTTATGCAGATAACTCAAAAGCGTATACAAGTTAACACACCTAATAACCTTAATATCAAAGTAAATATGCAGTGAATAATAAGAGGCAAAACTAAAATAATACAGAGCGAGGAGCGTGCTCGTAAAAATCATTCACAGAGAACCAAAGCTGTCAGAATAAAAAACACAACAGAAAATAGCTCTTCGATCTTTCTCTCATAGTAGAGAGTAGAAAGTAGAGAGCTTGTTGCCCTTGGTGTGTGCTGTAGAATGAGGTATGGGGTCATGTTTATAGGTGTAGAGACTCCATAGATGTCAGACTTCAAAAACTAGACGTTGTGAACAAATCAGGAACGAAATCGGCTTCAAAAATCTTCCTCACATGGAATATGATCGATCAGGATAAAAAAATGATCGCTCAGAATTAAATGATCAATCATGAAGATTTAGGTGATCGATTAGAATTAAGAGATGATCGATCGAGGATAAAAATTGATCGATCAAAGATATAGCAGTTGTAATTCAAATATTGATCAATCATAGGAGCAGAGTGGTCGATCAGAGGTGATCAATTAGGTGCAAATAGTTGATTAATCATCTTGACTCTTTGATCTGAAAGTCAAAGGACTAAATTGCAATATGCATGATTTGAGATCTTTTACTATCTAAGACAATTACAAGAAATGAGACTTAATAAAAGAAAAGTCTTTGTCATCTTGTTGAGCTCGAGATCCCACATTGATCTTGAGCTGAAGTTCCATATCCTTGAAATCATTTCAACTTCTTAGCATCTTCTTTACTTAAGTTTAATCTCCTCAGCTTGAGCTCGTTCCTGGTCTAGTAGCATCCGTTCTCTTGACCTAGCTACAAGCTTTTGCACATAAGTTTTGTTATCATCAAAATATGTATGATTATGTACTAACAAATTCCCCAATAATGCATGCACTCACAATTATAAAGAGTTCGATGCAATGTTTATTAGGATGGCCCTTGTTGTTGCAACCTTATGATGGTAGATGGCTACCAAACAATGTCTAAAAAGACTTGGAATTAGGAAGATTATGTGAAATTCTTCAACAAGTAGTGATTAGATTAGTAGACAGAGATCAACATGAAGGAGTTTCCTTGCCTAGAGCAAGAATCGACGATTATGGAGGAATGCATAAATTATTCTACTTCATCTTAATCTTAATAAAAAATTCAAAAAATATATAAACTTTTTTAAATATTTTAATAAATCAAAATGGATTTCGATTCATTTTATCTTAGGTCTTTATTAATATTTATTCATTAATGAATAATTAATATTAATATGTATTATTAATATCTCTTATTTATTAAAAGAATAATGTAAAATGGAAATTGAAAATCAATTTCGATTTCACTGAAATTTCGTTATTATTGATTATTATCATAATTATTATTGATTATTGTCATAAATGGGAATTAGTTCAAATTTGTACTATAATCCTAATTTTTTAAAAGGAAAGACCCATTTTGATCTGGTATGAAAAAGATTCAAGAGATGAGAGAATTAAGGATAGCTACCAGAAAGACTAATCCAATCCATAACGATGTACTAAAAAATACAATATTTTTGTTACTTGACCAACCATCAGAACAAGCAAATACAACGGGTACACTAATCAATAGGATTGATGAGGTTGGAATTAATGATCTCCAAAATAATAATCAATCGAAGACTCCACAAGTGACCGGCCAATTAACAAATCCTCCTATCATATTTTAAGCAGATGATGTTATGGTGCTAAGAAAAGTCTTCCCTCAATTTTGGCTCGTTCTCACTTCTATTTTATGACATTGGCTCTATAAATTAATCTTATAAATTGACAAGGAAATATTATGAAGAGTTGTGGAGAAGAGACAAATACATGTTGTATATGTTAAGCTTATATATGTATGATGGAGCTTCATCTTATGTAAGGATCAACACTAGAAATATTGACTATTTTAACATTAGCATCAATCTGCATGAAAGTTTAACTTTGAGTCCATTCCTTTTTACTTTGATTATGGATGAGTTGAATAGTCACATTCATGATTGATATTCCTTTTTGTATGTTGTTCGCTGATGATATTATATTGACTGATGAGACAAGAGATGGAGTAAGTGAGAAGTTGGAGGTTTGGAGACATGCCTTAGAGACTAAAGGACTTCGCGTAAGTAGGGCAAAGATTGAATATATGGAGTGCATATTTGATAGAAATAACGGTAAAGTTGAGGTAAAGAGTGGAGACTATAACATTAAAAATAGATTCCTTTATATACTTGAGATCTATTTTGCAACAAGATGAGGAAATTGACGGATATGTTAATCATAATATAAATGTAAGCTGGCTAAAGTGGAGAGGAGTCTCTACTATTTTTTGTTATAAGAAAATCCCTTTGAAAGTCAAACGAAAGTATCACAAAGCAGCCGTAAGACCTACTTTGCTCTGTGGATCAAAATGTTGGCATACAAACAATAGACATGAACAGAGAATGATGGTAGTACAAATAAAATTACTAAGGTGGATGTGTGGTCATACATGGAAAGATCGGATTCAGAATCATACGATCAAAAAGAAAGTTGGTATAACTCCGATCGAGAATAAGATGAGAGAAAAGCGCTTAAAATGGTTTGGTTATTTGCAAAGGAGGTTGGTTGATGCACCAGTTAGAAGATGCATGATTTGAGATGTTGACCTAGTTAAGAGAGGGCGAGGAAGGTCCAAGAAGTGTAAGAATGAGACTATTTGAAGGGATCTTAGTTATTTGGTTTTAATCCCGAGAATCATCCAAAATAGATCTAAATAGAGGCAGAAAATCCATGTAGTCGACCCTACTTATTAGTAGGAAAAGGCTTTGTTGTTGTTATTGCTTTACGGAGTAGGATTCCACGTAAACGTGAGTGCTTCACTTAATATTTTTTATGTTCTAGAGTTTATTATTGATTATGCTTTTTCATTACTTATTTCATTAAATGTGATCTCTAGTCTCAAAAGAGATGGTACTTCTTTGTAGAATGATGTTCATTTGATGCTTTTGAATAGGTCCTCTACATAAGAATAGAGTTTTAGGGTTGTCAGAAGTCAAGGAGTTATCTTGACAATATCAAGATAGATGAGGTTCAGTGTAGTAGACTGTCATGGGATGGGTAATGATCCTTCGATTAGGGGGGAGGAGAGAGAGAGAGAGAGAGAGAGAGAGAGAGAGAGAGAGAGAGAGAGAGAGAGATGTATGTCTAACTACATGCATTTGACAAACCACTAATTGATGACTTGGCAAGGTCTATATAGCAGTAAGCTAGTGTATTATAAGGGTATTATTAGGGTGTATGAGATGTATGATATCTCAAAAGGTTCATAGGTTCATATATAGTAAACTAGGATATACAGGTCACTCACGAGACATTGAGGCAAGGCAAATTGTATTAGTGGTTAATTTATATTGAAAATACCGTAAGAATCCAAGAATATTAGTATATCCTTTTGGAAAGCATATGACTGATGTTTTGTCCTTAAGATCAATAGACATATTTTTTTGCTCAACCCTTGAAGGAGGTAGAGAAATGTGGCAATATATAATTCGAGTTATCGAAATATCTTGTATGTGAGATGCATGAGTATTTGAAATCATTGAAGTTGGTACAATCATAATAGATTGTATATGGTGACACTTTCATTTTGATGGAGTAATGAAGATTGATGGATTTTGTGGCTCAGTTTAGGACAAGTTAAAAGATATTTGGATTGGATTAAAACCCAATTCAACGAACGGAATCAAGTACCAAATGATTTGGAGTTTGATATAAATGAAAGAGTTCATATTGATGATCAATGAGGGTCAATATCCGATGCACTTGTCGGATAACATTAGCAGATAATACATGATTTATACGATCTCTCTAATAATATCTTCAAGTATCTGCATTTACTGCACAATCAGAGGATATCAAATGTAGATTGGGATATCTCTATTCATTATCCTTGAGCGCGGTATCCGAGTCATGAATCAAGATATCAACATATCAGTGAATCACGAAAAGTCATGAGGGTTGCATCGATATTAATCATGGATCAGGGTTATCTAGGGCATCACTATCAAAGAAATTTGAGTCGAGATAACAAGATGGAAAGATACGTGTAACGCTGACTTAATAGGCGAATGGGTAAATTTGATTCATATTTGATCAAGAATCAATTATATGAATTTCATTCACATAATATTTTAATGCATATTGGTTCATTTAGAGTAATGTTCGAATATAAAGTAATAGATAAAAATTGATTCCAATTAAATTGACATTAACTACATAGTACTGGACTTTGACCATATTGGTGGCAACTGCCATCTCTGTATAAGAGAGGCTTGACATCCATAATAGTCTAGTTGACTCCCATTTTTATTATGATGTGCACCCTCTCTCTCAACACTTCTCGACAATACATCTGACATCTTGAATCTACAAAGGTCACGAAGGAGAAGGCCATGTGCTTGCTGAGCAAAGACTCTGGATGACATCCTTCGCAACAAGGAGCATGGAGAAAATCCCCTAGCAATCAACTTGGATTTGTGGTAAGACAAAGGAAGGCATCTCGATGGTGTGAGAGATATGTATCCCATTGTCACATCAATACTTGCACATGATCAGACTTATGATAAGAGGCCTCTTCCGCTAGAGATTGTTGTGACTCAAAGTAAATATAATCCCTAATCTACTATGGTGCGTGGAATGCCATAGAAAAATTTTCTATCGTGTGGTTCTTGGGAGAGTTTTATTGCCATTCATCCACATGATGAGTTCATTAATAGATTTGATCCAGATTTTTTCTACTTGACTATGAAATGCAAGGTACAACCTCCGCCATTCCCATCTACCATGACAATCACAATAGTATACATCTTGGAAAGATCTTTATGTTCCAAGCACATGGGCAGATGTGATGACAAAGATGCTGGACCATCGCAAGTTTGGAATAGTTCCTCATTGTCAATCTCACACTAGAGTTAATCAACGTTAAAAAAGCATCAAGATTGTTGTTTGATTGATGCTTTTGTTTGATTAATTTGTAGCTTATTGTTGGATATATTTGCAAAACATCATTTTTTATTGTGAGATACTTAGCATATCATCAAAGGGTATCACCTCTACACATATTGAAATAGACAATCCCCTATATTTTCTGAAGACAGAAAACTCATCCTTAGTTATAAATTCCTTACTTTCAAGTGATCGTATTCTCCGACTTTTTAACCCTTTAACCTCATATACGTGATACAATTTGAGGGAGGCTAAAAACATATAATTAGTGAGAGAGTAAGTAGAAATCCCAAAAAGCATGAAGCATAAAACTATCTTAAGAACGAATGTCAATTTTGAAGAAAAAAATCTAATCACACTCCGCAAAAGATACCATTTCACACGATCGATTTTGATAGAACAATAGCTGCTATTTGAGACTTCAAGAAACACTTCACATCAAACTTTTATCACAAGACCTGTAATTTACTATCGAGATAGACAAGCAAAAGCTTATAGATTTAGTGAGGAAAGCTTACAGTATCATTTCCATGTTATCTAAAACCAAAATTGAACCATTATTTTGGGTTTTTATCACGTGTGTACTTCTTAACTTTTACGATATTAATTATGACAATCTTTTTTTGTACTATCAATTGTAACCATGAATTCTTACTGTGTTTATAGTTCTACCTTTTTTGTAATATCAATTAAACACCTACTTTACTTCAACAGAAGGGCAAAACGTATACTCGATTATTTGATGATTGACATAACTGGAATCAGCATTCGCAGGGGGATCTGAATATATACTGACCGATCAAAAAAATAGATTGATATCGTAATAACTCAAAACTTCAGATGGGATCAGGTATATAGAAGCAAAAATAAATAATAATATAATAAACAGCAATCTAATCCGTCATAATTTAAAACTAAAAAAACAACAATCACAATCTCGATAACCGTCCTCTACTGACGATCCCCTCTGCCTGGGAAGTTGCGCAAAGGATCCACGACCAGGAATCACGGAATGAAGAGGTATGCGGATGAGGGCTCACCTCTCCCGCAGCACGCAGACGAGGGCGATCGTCTATCAGAGGGAGATCAGAATTGGTGAGGGGAGGATGAAGCACGAAACATTTGGGGGCGAGAGAGGAGCGGGAGGGGAGGCGGCAACTCCGACATGGCCGCCGAAACCCTAGAGTTTGTTGCTAGCGAGGGCGAGGAATGAAGCATAGGCAAAACGAAGAGGTGGGGGCATTTTATAGTAAGTGGATCCGATGGATATCAGATCCGATCCGGATGATCTTGAACCTGGATTTTATTGGGTATCCATTTGGACAGTCGGATCCGGGTATCGGCTTTCATCGGTGATCCAGATTGAGTAGAAACCCAGTGGATCGATCCGGTCCTCTCACGGTCCCACCAACTCGGCTCTCTCATTCGGTCTCTGGTGTATAATTAACCCGTTTAATACATACAAATATAATGAGCCGTGGATTACCCTCTATTCCCCTATTTATATATTATACATTTGTAAATGGGCTTAATAAGGTCGTCCTTTAGGGGGAGCTAATTTGGTTCCTCCCACCTTATTTCCAATATTTTTTTATCTTTTTTTTAAATTCTTCCAAAAATATTCATCACTATATCTCTATATTATGTTATTCAAATTTCGTACGAAACAGAGACTCATGCGACCTCCATTTAGACAGACAATTTTTAACGATAACAAAATTGCTAAAAACGACCCCATATGGATAGAGGTCGTAGGAATCTCTATTTCGTACAGAATTTGAATAGCATAATATAGGGATATAGTGATGAATATTCACGGAAGAATTTTTCAAAAAAAAGAACGAAAAATGAGATGTGTGAGCCAAGTTAGCTCCCCTCAAGGGGTAGCCCCATTTTACGCTTTATAAATATCCATTTTTAAACGTATATGTTCATCATCATTTATTAATTTCATATTATATAGATACTTGAATTAAATTTCGACTCTTTTTTAGATACCATGTTCTTAATGTAATGAAATGATACGATAAATACTTACTTAAAAAATTAAACATGAGCTTAGTTGTCCTTATAAATAGTGAGTATCATATAATTACCCTTCTAGTATGTAATATTAAGTACACGATTTAACGATGATTACTTATTTTTTTTGAAAATGATAACAAATAACTGTCGAATTATGGATCACTGCTAATAATATAGAAACAAATATGACATTCTTCGCTAATTCCAAGTATAAAAATTCCTTTCCCGACGAGTAATATCATCATTACATATTTAACAATTGATGATTTAGTTAAGGATTTTGAAACAAAATCATTACTATAATTCAATTTTGTTATAGTATACAACTGATGTATTCTTTTTATTCGAATCAAAGTACACACGTCGCTGTGTTTAATGGTATAACACACCCTCCTTCGGCAAAGGCCAAACTATAATTTAAAAACCTCGAAAAAGGACGTCGAGGAAAGGAATGATTTAATTTGAGTTTCCTTATAGAGTTCTTCGCGAACAAATGGTACTGGTGAAATGACGAGGAAACGTTAAATAGTGTTGAGGGAAGACTTACCAGAAGACTAGAACCGGAGGAGGAGATGATGAAGAAGAAGTGCTTTTCCTCGACCACATCTTCATTTCCGCCAAGAAAGGAAATGGATAGAGTAAGATGGCGAAGTCCTGTGAAGACTTAAGGGATATGCATTCGTTTATAGCCTTACGACGACTTGGTAGTGAGGAGTTTTTCGAAGTCAATGGTCTACAGCAAATGATCAATGTCCCATCGACGGTGAGGATCTAAATCCACTATAATACAGAAATCTAATTTATGATAAACGCCAAATTGTCTTTTTATAGGATCGAGGAGGCCCGCTGACAGATAGAGAAAACTGCTGGCTGATTATTATAGATTCTCGCTGACATAGAGGAGGCCAGCTGACATAGGTGTTACCTCATCTTTATTTGTTTTTAAATAGAGATATTTACACCCATAATCTCGAGTAGTTTCGTAATTACCTCAGGAACCCTCGATAATTTGTAATTACATCCAAAACTTTGAATAATGCTTAACTCTTACATGACATAACCATGTGTTATGTTCCGTTTGGAAGACCGTTATACTTGACGGTTTTCGTTAAAAAAAAGACAAGATTGTCCTAATGCTCAATCTTATTTACAAATCGTGCCCTCTTGTTCTCTAGCTCATTCCCACGATGATCAGGTTGTCATCATCGAAGAGGAGTGTTGCCTCCGCCACTGCCTTTCAGCATTAGCTCGTGCCACCTACGAACAAAGATCTGTGTGCCCCTTCATTGAGGGGCACCTTATCACAACAAAACTCCATCCTTGCCATCTGTGGCTCCCCCACCTACAGATTGAGTTGAAAACCCCCCGTGCGAGGGAGGCCACCACCAGGGCTGTCAGAAATTTCTCAGGTTCGACATTCGCTCATATTCAGCTCGCTAAAAGTTCGATTCAGATTCGATTCGAAAATAAACTAACCGAACCTGAACACGAGTTTGGGTTCGATTAAATAAACGAACAGAACCTCAAAAACATATGTTCGCTCAGGTTCGGTTCGTTAAAAGTTCGATTATACACACACATACATATATAATAGTATATATACATACATATTGTATATATACAATGAAAAATACATTATATATTAACATAAGGGCATTCACTTATTTTTCCAAACCCATCCAATTATCCACTCTCTAAGTTCATATTCCCTATTCCCGAAATCTAACAAAACCCTCCCCCTGCAATTGTGGTTTTTCCCTTTGAACAGAAATACATGCACAACATTTATTCTTAAACAGACCTTTAACGAGCCGAACCGAACCTTTACGAACCTTACCCGAGCCGAGCCGAACCTGATTATAATTTTCATTTTATCGAGCCGAACCAAGCTTGGGTAGGTTCGCTCAGATTCAGCTCGTTTACACCCCTAGCCACCACCACCAACCCCACCCTCACAGTCACCAGCCAAGAGAGCAAGGGAGGCGAAGTCTAGAGGGGTAGGAGCCTCCAAGGGTTGGGGGAGGATTGACGGAGGGGCTGGAGGCAGGGGGTTGAAAGTAGCGACGAAGGAGCGAGGAGGTGTGTGCGGAGGAGGGAGGTGGTTGACAGGGGAGGCATCTAGACTGGAGGGAGAGGGGCAAAGGGCGACGTGCCTGGAGCGGGAAATGGGCCTGGAGGGGGGTGGCGGGCTGGAGGTTGCTAGCGGTCTGGAGCGAGAGGCGAGCCTGGACGGGGGTGGCGGGCTGGAGGGGGGCTAGTGGCTTGGAGGGGAGGCTGCAAGCATGGAGGGAGAGGGCGACAGGCCTGGAGGGGTGCGGGTTGGAGGAGGGGCGAGGCTGCGAACGGAGGGGGTGGCTTCAGGAGTAGAGGCGGAGGAGGGGCGTGGCTGCAGGCAGAGTGCGGAGGAGGGGTGGGTCGAGGCGTTTGGGGAGGGAGGAGTCAAGGGAAGAGGAGACGAGCAGGACGAAGAAGGTAGGGGTGGGCTTTTTTATTTTGATTAATTTTAGCCGTTAGATCTAGGATTGGTTAGATCAACTCATTACTCGGGTTGAGTTAATGATTAAAACTAACAGAGAGTTATGGATGTAAAATGTATCACTTATTCAAAGTCCTGAGTGTAATTCGTGATTATCGAAGGTTCTTTGGGTAATGACGAAACTACTCAAGGTTATGGGCGTAAATATCTCTTTTTAATACGGATGTGATTAATATATTGACAGATATTAAAATTACGTTACCCTATTTTTTAAGAAATAAACATTGATGTGAAAGAATATTGATCGAATATCATTACTATTAGAATACTCTATAGATTTGCTTAAATATACATGTATTGAAATGATTACCGGATGAAAGACGTATGATATAAATAAAGTAGATGTGCTTATATCACAATAGTTGTAACAAATATGGTAAAAAATGTACAGGGTTATGTTATATATTAATAAGCGTACATAATTTATATCGTCATTGACTTTATTTCAATTGTAATTTTGTATGTCGATCTATTTAACAACTAGCTGTGAGCCCATGCAAAAGCACGGGTAAAAAATTTGCTAAGCGGTGTAAGGATATTATAGTTAACATATTCGCATAAAATCAATTATATTTAGAAATTCTACTGTATTTAGAAACGCTATTCGCAATCATTTTCCTTACCATTTCTGACATAACCTGAATGGTACCTTTTATCAAAGATTTTGTTTGTAGTCATATATAACAAAGTTTTTTTTTGGCTACTATCATTATTATCATATAACTATTATGAAGTAATTGTATTTAATATATTTTTACTTATAGCTTGTACAATGCATGTATATTTAAGGTAATATCTTTATATAGTATAATAATGGTAATTAAAAGTAAGCTTTTGTACTATATGAGGCCATAGTTAAAATATAAGGGAAACTACTTGAAAAGAATGCACTTACGTGTCGCAATTATTTAACATACCTTTGTAAGCACTGCTATGTATTAACATAAGCTAAATTCATAGAGAAGTAAATGATTAGTGATCATTTGATCTGGATCCAGTAAGTGAATTCCTCAATGTATTAAAAAGACTTTTGCAGTTGTCTCCGCTCGAACACTTGCTCGTGCCTGCCCAAAGTTATGACAAACCTAAATGAAATGGCTCTCTTAGTTATGTTGTGCCCTGACCCGAGTCATCACGTCCGCTTTTATTAGCCCGATGCTTTCTTCTTTTTAGAAAGGAGTTTCAGTGGGGATCATCCCCCTCTATATTGGCCTTTGTCGCTATGGGCTTGCTTTTTGGGAAGCTCGTTCCTACCGCTCTCATGGCCCAGTTGGCCTGTCTGCGCTCCATGAAGAAAATTTACGTGCCTTTAGAAATCAAAGTTCTTGGAATAAATTTTTGCAGATCCATCAGGGTATGGCTGATCCAATTTAACATTATTTCCATCACATGGAACCAAGTAGGTAATGAATCTAGTGATCTACCAACCATCTAATTGTTAAAAGAGGTGTTAGTCATGGAAATTGAATACGTAGCCAGATTCTACAAAAATGACGTAGATAATCAAGGGAGGTAAATCTATATACATCTAATCAATTCTTTATGTTCTTCAAATTATCATACATTGTAAGGCATTCCCGTTTGCATTTATAGTTATGACGTTATGGACTGTTGTAAAACTTATGAAATGGCATACTACAACAAAGGTTGATGCGTTCGTCGCAGCTCCGTACCTCGTTATCCTCACCTTGGAGGATGAACTAATGCTGGATCTCAAAGGAAAAATGGTCGTGTGAAGGGCATAACTTATGGATCTCCTGGTATAGACATGTATTTTGGTATCTACTCCGAGCCCCATGCATTTTAGCTCTACACTTGATGAGCCTTTTTATCAACTTTTTTACCCAAGAGGAGTTGATAAAAAGGACACCCGCTCCAACCGAATGTTTTGTGAAGACCTCCAATTTAGTACACATTCAATTTATATGCTCGTTCCTTTTGATGGGGACAAAGAGAAGAACATGAGTTATGATGAGAAAGAGAATAAGCAACATGGATCTTAACACTCGAGGTACCCAATGCTCCCTTTAATGAGCATTAGGTACCTCAAGTATTGTTGGACTCATGTTGGAAAGGGTAGAAAGTCAAGATAAGGTTTAAGTAAGATCTTAAGGATAAATTACACACTCAAATTCGCAAGTTAAGCATGTCTTTCAAGTGGATTTGAATCATATGCATCATTTTCATCTGAATAACTAGCACTCTTCGGCAATTCTTTAAAAAATCTAGCATCACCTTTTAATCCGAGAAGCATCTCTTTTGTCTTTAGTTATCCAGAGAAGTGGTCTTAAGCATCTGACGCTCAAAAAGTTTAAGGCTCTGCACTTAGGAGCGTCAGTAGGTGAGGGAGAGAGGGGGGACAACATGAGGTGAGGAGTGGGGCGGAACAGTCGGATTCGACGCAGGCTAAATTAGAGGCACGTCGATAAGGGAATTGACAGAGTTCAGTAGCAATCCGTGTTGATTTTGACCTAATTCAACATATGGGTTCAGCTCATAGCGGGACTTATACTCTTGCAATCTCTCCTACGCTGGTGGAACCTTTTCAATCATGTGCTTTTGTTCTTTGTCCCCTGTGCTTGAGCCAAGAATCCCACTGCCCCCACCTGTTCAACTTCTCTGTAATTTGCATATATCTCTTGTATTGATTATTAATATGAGCGTTGATATTGTAGGTTCAAGCCCTACTAAGCCCAACACCCCTTAGTTAAAGGTCAGTCGAAGTCCCCTCCACCCACCCTGCGTATCTCAAGGACGCGTTGGGAAGAGAGGCTAGGGTCTGGACAGTAATACGTGAGGGTTCCCTCTAGTTATGACTATCCACAGTCCACACCCTCTTTCTGCTTACTTACCTTCCCGTCTAACTAGATATTTAAGTGGGAAGATCCATAACTTTGAGATTACGCCCACTCACTCTTGGGAATGCCTATAGGATTGCATATTTAATCAAAAAAATAGTGAAAATCTTCAATGATATTTAAGGGTGTCTTATTTAACATAATATCATTGGACTTGAACATCACAACATCAAGCCAAATTGTGACAAAACAACCTGAAAAATCTTGTAAAAAGACAGGTAGTATATGTAGCAACAATATAATATCTGCATTGTGAAAACAACAAAAATATATCAAAGTTAAATGTTCAAAGATTTGAGAGGGATAACTACAAATCCATGAGCTATGGATGATATCATCAATGACCTATTTTCTTTGTAAAAGCTCGATTGAGGCAATGGGAAAAATATTTGCATAGAGTCTCAATCTGATTTTAGATAGAATCTTGTAATAGGCAATATGTATGATTAAACACTACAAGAAAAATGAGTTGTAGCCATGGAATGTGGCTACGGAAACTTGTGCCCACGATAATTCCATGACCACTAGTTTCTCGTAGCGACAATCCATGGTCAAAGTCTTCATATAAGAGTTGTGGCCACGGTAAGTTCCGTGGTCACTTGTAGTGGCCACGGCATATTCGTGGCTAGAGAACTCTCGCGACGAGACTTGTAGCTACGGCTATTAGCCACGACGTGACGTGGCCAGAGCCCAATTCGGTGGCCACAAACCCCATATCCATAGCCATAGTTCTGTAGCCACAAATTATTTTCCTTTTAGTGAAACTTTATCCGATTTTAGACAGAAGCCCACATAATGTGCAATCTGGTGCTTTAATAGTACGATGTTTGGCAGCTATAATGGTTTTAAATTATTCAATAATTTTGTACTAAGTAGGTAAAGAAAAAAATGGAAACAGCCAACCGAGGATTCTCGAGTAAGGTCGAGCAATTGAGCAACAATGATCTCGACAATGGAGATGACTGTGTCCTTTAACCTGGGTGTTTTCTGCATTTTATCTTTCGGGGTTTGTTTCCAAAAGATTGTCCATTGTTTGCTGAGATGTCAATCCACCATTGACATGCTATATGTCAATTATCTTGTATGCTCGCACTTTTTCTAAGCCCACCATGTAATCACTCTCCAAAGGTGCCTCTTCCAGTCCATGAATTGAGTTCTTAGCAAAAGAATAAAAAAATTAACGATAACTCCTTAGAGGATGGGAACAAAATGAAAGTCTTGAAGGATGGATCATGAAAATATGCATGGATCTGCCTCGAAAAAAGAGAAAACGGGTCAAACCCCATTTCTGTCAGGCTTCAGACCTCGGTCAGAGATTTGACCGAGGTCAACCAACGGGGCTTTCTGGTTGGTCCACGTGGACCAACCAGAAAATTCCTTGGAAAAAAATCCTTGTAAAATCATTTAAAAATAGAAAATGAATTAATTAATTTTTAATTATTAAATAAAAAATGTTTATTATTTTATGAATTATTTTATGGTGAATTTTATTTATATTTTAGGGGTATTAATTTACAAGTTACCATTTATACCCTTTATAGGTATCTATATCTATATATTTTAATATTTTACTTTTATTTTGTGTCTTTAATTTATTTATTTTTATTTATTATTTTATAAATTTATAAAATACTTTTATACACTTAAATATATTTTTATTTTATTTTTCTGAAGTGTTTTGTACACTTAATAAAATAAAAGTATAGTTTATGTAGGTATATTTATAGGTATAATACCTATGTAAGTTATATACAAGTATTTTATTTTATATTTTCTTTAGGTTTTTATTCTGATTTTAATATACATATTTATTGTAAAGAATATTTACAAAATTATAAAAATATAAAATTATAAAAATAATGAATAAATAATAAAATGAATATTTTAATCTGTACAAGTGTACAATAGGGGTCCAAAATTCAACTTTCAAACCGTAGCTCCGCTAAATGCAAAACCACCGCCATTAAATAGCTTATTTTAAATTATATACAATTAAAGGAGATTTGATGCATTTGGAGTTTTTATTTGTGAGATACATGTCTGGGAAGTAGAGATTCTGGAATTTTATTCAGATCATAAATTTTTATCTGTACAATTAGTTTTCAGTTAAATCAATTTTGTATTTTTCTTTATTTAATTATCTACAACTTTCATGTTCAAAGTTTCTTTATTTGAGGTGTAAAAAGTGGAAATAAAAATAGGTCA
>JAZKJV010000532.1:1245058-1257395 GCA_037367405.1 Ottelia alismoides | reverse complement strand
TACACACACACGCACACAAACACACCCACACACACCCACACACACCCACACACATGTTTGGAAATGCGAGCCCACGGCGAGCCATTATGCAATAAATGTTGTTTGCAATTCACTCCTTGATCTGAAATGAAGAATACATAATTTGCATAATAGGTCCCTTAGTACAATTAGGGTTATGTACCATGGCCATCTTAATGATCATACAGCTGTTGATTCAATTATTGAATCAGAGAAGCTGGTGCTTAGATGAATATCTAATGAGTTAGATTGAGGACTCATCAAGCACCGTCAAATGATTATTAAGAGATGATCTCCAGCCTGAGTAGGAGATGGCAATCCTATCTCATTTAGGTTGATATCTGACCGACCTCTTGATGCAGGTCCTCTGCATAGGAATAGAGATTCGGAGGTTTCGGATAAGTTAGGTCAAAGAGTTGACTTAACGAGATCGAGATAACCAAAGTCCTATATCATATGCTGTCATGATATAGGCACACATCCTCTGACCAGAGACAGATGTGTTACTATATGTCTGAGTATGTACATTTGGCAGACCAATAGGTTGATGACCTAATCAAGGTCTATACACCGGCGCGCTGGTGTGCATATAAGGGCATATGAGTAATACTATCTCTCGAAGGGATCATACAGGTTCACTACTGAACCGGAAGACATGAGCTCACTCATGAGATATTGGGAAGAATCAAATTCCGTGCACGGTCGTCTCGCTTTGGAAGCTTGACTGAATTTGTTGGTTTGATATATACTTTTGGAAAGTATATGATCAAGACCTAGGTATGATATATGCTTTTGGAAAGTATATGATCAATACCGACTCCCAATGATCGAATGAGAAACTTACTGATAAAACCCTGAAGTAGACAGTGTAAAGTTGATCTAATACTTCGGGTTTATTCTGAGTCTTCCAGTATGCAGGATGTACAGGTATTGGGAATACCTGAGGGTGATGTGATCATAAACGGTTGTATAACCATGACGCTTCCATTCCTAGGGAGTGATGAAACAGGTCTGGATTTTAGTGACTCCTCTCAGTAGAGAAGTAATCTGATCTTAGTCCAAATGTTGGACATTGATCTGAATGTGATTCAGATTCAATGAGAAGATTAGATTTGCGGTCTTGATTTAATCAAGCATCTATGGGAGGCCCGAGATCTGGATTTGAGATATGATCTCAATATCCATGTCACTATACGTGGAACAATACAATCGCCCTGTCCTTATCTCCAAGTATTCGCGGAGAAAGCGCATTATCCTTGAAAGAGTTCATGGATAATTCTATTGTTGATATATGTATCCGAGCATTGAGAAAATGGATAATTAAATGTGATTTAATTATCATGAATAATATGAATTTGATTCATATTACAAGGAGAGTTATCTTAGATAATTAAATGTGATTTGATTATCAAAGATGTAAATAATATGAATGTGATTCATATTATTTGAGCACATGAGAATAAGTTATCCAATATAATTAAATGTGATTTAATTATTATGGATAAGAATAATGTGGATAGTAATATCCAATTATTCATAATATATTATAAATGTGATTTATAATGTATTGGAGAGAGTTAAATATAATTTATATTAGTAGATTAATTATTAATGTGTATTGGATACACATTGTCTAATTAATTGAAAATATAAATTACATTTTGTTTTGGGTTGTGAATGTGATTCACAAATTTCCAATGGCATGATTGCAATGTTCACAAAATAAATTGGATTTATTTTTGTGAAATAATATTCAACAAAAGTTGTTGAGAAATATTAGAGAGAATTATGAGATAATGCAATCTCATATAATAGGAGAGGCATCCACCTTCCATATAGGAAGAGTGGACGGCCACAATTCCCACAAGGAATGTGGTGGCCGTCCACCCCTCTTATGGAAGGAGGCTTGCCTCCTTTCCTATTTCTCTAATTGAGATTGATTTAATATAAATCAAATTATATTCTACATATATTTGATTTTTATTAAATTAATTGTTGTTGGTTTTTACCAACATAAATCTTAGCCATTGAAAGAAACACAATCAATGAGAACCATTGGATTTGTGTTGTCCCATGGATTGAGATCCATGGATCCCAAAACCCTATAAATAGAGAGGCATACCCATGCTCTCTCTTTACACACAATGCTTGAGAAGCATCTCTCTCTCCCTCTCTCTTTCTCTTTGGAGGTCAGCCCTCTCTCCCTCTCATGGCCGTCCACCATGGATGCCATGGAGAGGTTCTCCATCGCCGCGGCGTCGTCGTTATGCTGCCCGTTCTTCTGCTCGTGGATCTCCGTCTCCTTCGGTGCGCCTCGCTCGTGAAGAAGACGTTGGATCTCGTGTGTCGAGATCAGGAGATCCGCCGCTTGGATCATCAACTTGGATTGCGAGAAGCACGCGGTTCATCCCCGCGCTCGCAAGCGTCTCCTCCGTCGGATCGGACTTGAGACAGGAGGTCTCTTCGTTTAGAGACTTGATCGCAACCACGCTTCAAGAGGTAATCCTATTACTTGTTTGTGGTTTGGACGAAACGATCCGAGAAGTGTTCTTGGATCATGTGGTTTCGTCGTAAGAAAATTTTTTTTAAATTCCGCTGCATCGAGCAACTAGTGCGACTAGTCGCTCCTCGTCGTATTCGATACGACGCTCACGCTTCCGTGATGCGCTTGAGGATCTAACCATATCCTTCAAGTGGTATCAGAGCCTTAGGTCGACGGTTTCGAATAGTGATTCGTTAACCAAGGACGACTTGGGTTCGCTTAGGTCGCGAAAGTTTTTATCGCATTTGATTTCGCAGATCTGTTTAGTGTAATATTTTCGGCCATGTTTAAATTGTTTAAACACGAAAATAGCACTTGGATTTTGTTCCCCATTAAATAAGGAAACCATAGGATCTGAGTTTGCGTAAATCGGATTTCGTATGCTCTAGATATGGTAGTTTTAATGAACATGTATGCACTGTTGCGGGAACTGTGAATCTGAACGTGATTAAAATGTTAATTACTGTTTAGACTTGCCTCGAAATGCGTGAAACATCACTTAGGTTCTGTCCTAAATCAAATTAGCAAACTTTAGAAATTGACTTTGCTTAATTTGGATTTAATATGATTGAGATATGCCAATTTTAGTAAGTAGGGGTCACTGCTGAAATTGCTTTCCTAATCTAGAACCAAGTGATTGTTAATTAGTGAAATTAATTGTTAATTTCGTGAAATAATCTTGAAAAATATTTGTGAAATATTGAAACATGATTATTTGCCTAATTGACTTGGCCCCAACCAATTAGTTGATTAGATTTGATCTAAACCTTAATTGGAATTACAATCATCAAACTTCTTGCTTGAATAGGACTTGGGAATTTGCCTAGCAAATTTCCTTAAAATCAAAATTGTTTTGATTACTATATGGTATAATTTCGGTTGAAGAACCGATGATCATCTCAAGTACAAAATAATCAATTTGGCATTATCCTTTCCCGAGGTGGATATGGTGTCTAGTCGGGGATCGCTGGTCAGCGGGTTGCAACGTATGTGGTCCGCCCCACTCCCGTCGGTACTGGCCATGACAGCGGGTAGGGCCGGGATAATGTCCGAGGGATTATGATGTATTTTTCTAATTATTAAAATTCGAATTAATACGTACTTTGAGAATAATATCATATATGTATATTCAAGCATAAAATTAAGTTTGATTGATTAAATTGGATTGATAATTAATTTAATATGATTAAGTTAATTATATCCAATTAAGAATACTCTAATATGATTAGAGTTGATAATTCCCTTGGAAGAATTAATTATATGAATGTGATTCATAGAAATTAATTTAATTTGAATAAGATATGGAGGATCACATAAGTGACATCCAGGGTCTCCCGTCAAGGCGAAGAGTTTCGTCGCCAGATATTATATGTAGGAGACGCCTGTCCGAAGTGACAGCTCCTGCATATGATCCATTTGGATCGGGCTCGTCGCTTCTCGAAAGAGTAAGGACGTATGCGTAGTGACCCCAATATCGGGTCCTCATATTATTGGGGCGATATTGGATTGCGCATAGCGAGTTGTATTCCTGTTGACGGTTGGTTCAATTAATGACGGGTCAACATCACCTTAGGGGTGGTGGGCCCGGGTATTAAAGACCGAATTGGGAGATGCAAGTTGGACTTGCAAGGCGGAATGTGTTCCCGCTTCTTTTTATCCGAGTTGTAGGTTCTCATATTATTGGGATGCAACAAAGATAAGGAAGGAGATCCCAGATCTTGCTTGAGATATAATGGTAAGTATATCTCTTACATTGAAAGTGATTAAGGGAATGAACTTTCATTGTTGACATGGCAAGACAACTTTGATATAAAAATTCCTAAATCAAAGTAAATTAAATATTTATATATATTTATGCAAGTTACTTATTTCAGATAAATCCTTCATTAAACCC
The DNA here is from genome assembly GCA_037367405.1 of Ottelia alismoides. NCBI lineage: Eukaryota > Viridiplantae > Streptophyta > Magnoliopsida > Alismatales > Hydrocharitaceae > Ottelia > Ottelia alismoides. The sequence continues at coordinate 1,252,941 of JAZKJV010000532.1, read as the reverse complement.
ACTCAATGTTATACTCAATGATAACCAGTAAAATATCATGGATAGACTCTTGATCCAGATATTATACTTGCGATTGGACACATAATGTATGTGGTTGCAATATGCAAGTTTCCTCATAATAATGAGGAATGACAATTAAATAGATAATAGGACTTCAAACCTAGGGTTTGGATGTTTCTATGATCTTGATATCATCAAATGTGCTTTGGAAGTGACATGTTGATGATGATCGCAATTGTCAAAATTAATCCTTATAAAATCAATAAAGATATTCTGGCATACATATGTGCTCTCAACATTCAATCATGAATGACATGGTTCTCTGCATCATGCAGAATGGTGGCTCTATAAGAGATGATGTATTCAAATTGTTTGAATACCTACCTGAACCTATGTTTTAAGAGTTTAGATGGATGTAGATGATGAGTGTCACCATTCTACTGACTATACTCTAGTCATTCATGAAGCTTCATAATATTCATATTGTATGAACTTAAATGAAGTTTGTGTAAATGTTGAAATACTCTTATATTGAAATTTTTGATTTTAACATAAGAGGTCCTTAGTCTTAAGCAATGGTTGCTTATAGATAAAGGGAGCGCAGTGGAAGCATGGGTTGGACCCAAGAAAGAGGTATGGTCAAAGAGTTGACTGTACTTCTGTGACTTCCATATGACATCCAAAGAGTTGGATGAATGCCAATACTGCAATAAGTTGATGTGTTGATGGTATGACTATCAAGTCTGTCTAGAATCCTCAGAAAAGGACTCGGATAGAGCATCAGTATAATCTACATATAATCATTGATATTGACTTACTTATTTGATAAAATAAAGTCTAATAATTGTATCTCAAATTTTCTAATGACACTTGCAATTGGTTGCATATGTATAAAATTTGATCTTAAGGTTTATTGGTCATCCATGTTGAAAATGATGCAAGTGTTGCAACAATTTCCATGAGATCAATAGACTTCATATTTTCAGTGGGAGCCCTTAGTCTTAGAGAATGTCTCTATGACCTAGATATTAGAATACACTCATTGTTTATTTCTAATTGTTGGATATAAACATGAATTCTGTAATAAATCTATCATAAAGAGTTATGATGGAAATATTTCAGATAGTAATCTAAAATCTAGTGGACTCTATTAAATTAGAAAATTATTGAATGGTTCATTAAGATTTCTAATACTGAAAATTAAACCTTTAAAAGATCAATAGGAAGATAAAGATCATTTGACAATGATCTGGCATCAAATTTTGGACATATGTCTGATGATGAAATCAATGGATTGGTAAGACATGAAACTTTAGATTGTCTAAAGATTCAAATCTCACATACTTGTGAATATTGTATTCAAAGTAAAAATGTCCAATACACCCTTCCTTGGGAAAGGTGTAAGATGCCTAGGTATTAAGGATCTCATACATTTTGATGTATGCAGATCAAATATATCATAGTAAACATTATGGATATGTGATATCTGTTAATGATTATGTATGATATGAGATCTCTTCTCTTCATCTAAGAAACCTTTGAAATGTTCAAAGATTTCGCAATTTTGGTTTAGAACCAAAGTTTGAAGGAAGATGAAATGAATTCGATCTAACCAAGGTAGCCCGTACCTATTAGATGAATTCAAGAAATACCTTATGGAGATATGAATATCATTCCTATCTCAATCCTCCTAATGAACCTTAACTCAAAGGAGTTGTAGGGAGATACAATTGATCATGTGTGACATGATTTAATCAATGATTAATCCTAGCATAATTATCTCTTAAGTTTCCAAGATATATATGTAGTAGAGACTGCATTATATACTCAATAAGGTTCCATACATGTAAGCTGGAATCTAGCACTAGAGAGTGCTACTTCATTAGGAAAATAAAGGATGGTATTGGATACCTACTTTATGACCTTGAGATTCTTAAAAAAAATCTCATCTTTGAGAATATGATTCTTATAGGATGAGTCTCTTGAGAACCAAGATGAAAATGAAGTAAAGGAACTCATTTAATCTTGAAAAGATAATGAGGCTCCTGAAGTCGGAAACCAAAAATAGATAATTAAAGATGAAACATTAATACCTCTTCAAATAAGTTTGAGGATGGATTCCATGTGTCAGAAAATGATCGGACTTCATGTGATGAAGCTCCTGAGGATCATGACATGGAAAGATGGATGTTAGCAATAAAAGTCTAATGTAGACTTCATATACAAGTGTCGTATATGGATCCTCGAGGATCCACCTATATGGGTCAGACCCATTAAGGTGTAAATGGATCTTCAAGAGAAAGAAGGAACCTGATGAAAAGGTATAGACCTTCAAAGCACGGTTCGTAGCCATGAGCTACACATCGAAGAGAAGGCATCGCTTGCGATAAGACTTGCTCTCCAGTGACCTTGCTTTAACCCATCAGAATATTGCTAACTATAGCTACACAACTTGACTATGACATCTCCATGATGTAAGTCAAGATTGCATTCCTCTATGAATACCTCCCTGAGGATATTCATATGAAGTAGCCCCATGGCTTCATGGTTGAGGAAAACAAGGTGTGCTAGCTAAAGAACTCCATCTTTGGACTCCAATAAGCTTCCTGTAGTTGGAATATAAGATTTGATGAAATTATAAATGTTATGATTTCAGATAGAATCTTGATGAACCATGTGAAGCTTAGTGGGAGTGCCATTGTGTTCATCGTGCTAAATGTAGATATTATTCTAATCATTTGGAAAGATATAAGGATAATAATAAGTGTTTTATAATTTGGTTGTTCCATACCTTGAGATACGATTTCAAGGATACCTCTTAGATCTTAATTCTGAAATCGTTCAGAAGCAAAGAGAAGAGGGTATTGGGACTGTCGCATTAGTAGTACACCTTGGACTTATTCCATTTTCTGGACAATTCCAAGAAAAGCTTCCTTCCCTTAAGATGTGGTAGTGACCTGTCTAGAGGGATAGCACCTCAAAGAGTTGAGGAAGTGAATGCTAGAACTGCTTGCACTTGTGCATCAGTTGTGAGAAGCTGGGTGTATGCTAGATGTGTACAAGAGCCAGATGTCTGCCATGCAGTGGGAGTAGTAAACTGTTACTAATCCTACTCTGGAAATAAAACACTTAATTGCAGTAATAACAATATCTTCAAAGATGATAAAACTTGGAGATAGTGATCTCAAAGTCTTATCTTCAAAAGTTTAAGATCTTGTAGATAGTGATCTATAAGGGTCTTAACTGTAGATACCTTAGGAGATAGAGATCTCCAGGAATGAAGGTATTCTAATAAGGATTATGGGAATACTGGTTATGATAACTAATAAGATGTAGTGTCAAGGACACTATAACCAACAAAATTGAGTATCGATTGCATGAGATGCAACATTCGCATTGGATGCGAGCACTGTTACTAGGAGATATGCAATTGCCGTAAAAGGACTTGGCGTAGTCTCTTGGCAACAGAGTGACTGATCAGCTTACCTAGCTATTTTCTAAATAGCCTATGATTGTCACATGAGTGTGGGTTTAAATGATTAGCCCATTAATGGCTCTTTGGGCTAGTGGGAGATTGTTGGAAATGCGAGCCCACGGCGAGCCATTATGCAATAAATGTTGTTGCAATTCACTCTTTGATCTGAAATGAAGAATACATAATTTGCATAATAGGTCCCTTAGTACAATTAGGGTTATGTACCATGGCCATCTTAATGATCATACAACTGTTGATTCAATTATTGAATCAGAGAAGCTGGTGCTTAGATGAATATCTAATGAGTTAGATTGAGGACTCATCAAGCACCGTCAAATGATTATTAAGAGATGATCTCTAGCCTGAGTAGGAGATGGCAATCCTATCTCATTTAGGTTGATATCTGACCGACCTCTTGATGCAGGTCCTCTGCATAGGAATAGAGATTCGGAGGTTTCGGATAAGTTAGGTCAAAGAGTTGACTTAACGAGATCGAGATAACCAAAGTCCTATATCATATGCTGTCATGATATAGGCACACATCCTCTGACCAGAGACAGATGTGTTACTATATGTCTGAGTATGTACATTTGGCAGACCAATAGGTTGATGACCTAATCAAGGTCTATACACTGGCGCGCTGGTGTGCATATAAGGGCATATGAGTAATACTATCTCTCGAAGGGATCATACAGGTTCACTACTGAACCGGAAGACATGAGCTCACTCATGAGATATTGGGAAGAATCAAATTCCGTGCACGGTCGTCTCGCTTTGGAAGCTTGACTGAATTTGTTGGTTTGATATATACTTTTGGAAAGTATATGATCAAGACCTAGGTATGATATATGCTTTTGGAAAGTATATGATCAATACCGACTCCCAATGATCGAATGAGAAACTTACTGATAAAACCCTGAAGTAGACAGTGTAAAGTTGATCTAATACTTCGGGTTTATTCTGAGTCTTCCAGTATGCAGGATGTACAGGTATTGGGAATACCTGAGGGTGATGTGATCATAAACGGTTGTATAACCATGACGCTTCCATTCCTAGGGAGTGATGAAACGGGTCTGGATTTTAGTGACTCCTCTCAGTAGAGAAGTAATCTGATCTTAGTCCAAATGTTGGACATTGATCTGAATGTGATTCAGATTCAATGAGAAGATTAGATTTGCGGTCTTGATTTAATCAAGCATCTATGGGAGGCCCGAGATCTGGATTTGAGATATGATCTCAATATCCATGTCACTATATGTGGAACAATACAATCGCCCTGTCCTTATCTCCAAGTATTCGCGGAGAAAGCGCATTATCCTTGAAAGAGTTCATGGATAATTCTATTGTTGATATATGTATCCGAGCATTGAGAAAATGGATAATTAAATGTGATTTAATTATCATGAATAATATGAATTTGATTCATATTACAAGGAGAGTTATCTTAGATAATTAAATGTGATTTGATTATCAAAGATGTAAATAATATGAATGTGATTCATATTATTTGAGCACATGAGAATAAGTTATCCAATATAATTAAATGCGATTTAATTATTATGGATAAGAATAATGTGGATAGTAATATCCAATTATTCATAATATATTATAAATGTGATTTATAATGTATTGGAGAGAGTTAAATATAATTTATATTAGTAGATTAATTATTAATGTGTATTGGATACACATTGTCTAATTAATTGAAAATACAAATTACATTTTGTTTTGGGTTGTGAATGTGATTCACAAATTTCCAATGGCATGATTGCAATGTTCACAAAATAAATTGGATTTATTTTTGTGAAATAATATTCAACAAAAGTTGTTGAGAAATATTAGAGAGAATTATGAGATAATGCAATCTCATATAATAGGAGAGGCATCCACCTTCCATATAGGAAGAGTGGACGGCCACAATTCCCACAAGGAATGTGGTGGCCGTCCACCCCTCTTATGGAAGGAGGCTTGCCTCCTTTCCTATTTCTCTAATTGAGATTGATTTAATATAAATCAAATTATATTCTACATATATTTGATTTTTATTAAATTAATTGTTGTTGGTTTTTACCAACATAAATCTTAGCCATTGAAAGAAACACAATCAATGAGAACCATTGGATTTGTGTTGTCCCATGGATTGAGATCCATGGATCCCAAAACCCTATAAATAGAGAGGCATACCCATGCTCTCTCTTTACACACAATGCTTGAGAAGCATCTCTCTCTCCCTCTCTCTTTCTCTTTGGAGGTCAGCCCTCTCTCCCTCTCATGGCCGTCCACCATGGATGCCATGGAGAGGTTCTCCATCACCGCGACGTCGTCGTTATGCTGCCCGTTCTTCTGCTCGTGGATCTCCGTCTCCTTCGGTGCGCCTCGCTCGTGAAGAAGACGTTGGATCTCGTGTGTCGAGATCAGGAGATTCGCCGCTTGGATCATCAACTTGGATTGCGAGAAGCACGCGGTTCATCCCCGCGCTCGCAAGCGTCTCCTCCGTCGGATCGGACTTGAGACAGGAGGTCTCTTCGTTTAGAGACTTGATCGCAACCACGCTTCAAGAGGTAATCCTAATTACTTGTTTGTGGTTTAGGCGAAACGATCCGAGAAGTGTTCTTGGATCATGTGGTTTCGTCGTATAAAATTTTTAAATTCCGCTGCATCGAGCAACTAGTGCGACTAGTCGCTCCTCGTCGTATTCGATACGACGCTCACGCTTCCGTGATGCGCTTGAGGATCAAATCATATCCTTCAACACACGCGCGCGCACGCGCACAGACATAGACACACAGACACACACACACACAGACACACACACACAGACACAGACACAGACACACACACAGACACAGACACACACACACAGACAGACACAGACACATACACACAGATACACAGACACACAGACACAGACACAGACAAAGACACACACAGAGACACAAACGCGCACGCGCATGCGCCCATACACACACAGACACACACCGACACACACACACAAAGACACAGACACAGACACAAAAACAGACACACAAACACACATACACACACACACGCGCGCGCGTGCAGCCGCAGACGCACACGCGCACAAACACAAACACAGACACACAGACACACACATACACACACAGACACAGACACGCAAACAGACACAGACATAGACACAGACACAAACACAAAGACACACAGACACAAACACAGATAGAGACACAGACATAGACACACACACACACACACACACAGACACAGACACATACACAGACATACCGACGCGTCACATGCGTGCGTACAGACACGGACACAGACACAGACACACAGACACACAGACACATCCACGCGCACGCGCACGCGCACAAACACAGAGACAAACACACAGACACACACAGACACACACAACACACATACAGAGAGAGACACAGACGCAGACACAGACACAACCACGTGCACGCGCAGACACGGACGCACAGACACACAGACACAGACAATGACACAGACACAATGACACACAGGCACACACACACGCACAAACACGCACACAGACACACACACACACACAGAGACACACACACAAATACAGACACAGACACAAACACAGACACAGACACACAGATACACAGACACACACACAGACACAGGCATAGACGCAGACGCACACACACACAGACACACCCACGCGCGCGCGCACAGACACAGACACACCCACGCGCACGCGCAAAGACACAAACACATAGACACATAGACACACACTCACACACACAGACACAGACACACACACACACACACATCCACGTGCGCGCGCATACAGAGACACAGACGCACAAACACACAGACACACCCACGCGCATGCAGACACAGACACACCCACGCACACGCGCGCGCAGACACAGACACAGACACACAGACACACCCACGCGCGCGCGCGCTTGCTCGCGCGCGCGCTCGTGCACGCGCACACCCACGTGCACGCGCACAGACACAGACACAGACACAAACACAGACACAAACACAAACACAGACACACAGACACACAGACACACCCACGCGCGCGCACAGACATAGACACAGACACATAGACATACAGAGACACCCAAGCGCGCGCGTGCTCACGCTCGCACATGCTCACAGACACAGACACAGACACAAAGACACAGACACACAGACACACACACACACACAGACACAGACACACAGACACAGACACAGAGACACACATACATACACATCTGCACGCGCACGCGCATGCGCACTCACACGCACGCGCACGCGCAAGCACGCACGCACACACACACACAAAGAAAAACACACAGATATACACACACAGACACAGACACACAAACACACAGACACAAACACAGAGACATAGACACAGACACGCACATACACACACTCACAGACATAGACACACACACAGAGA
>JAZKJV010000532.1:1230058-1240058 GCA_037367405.1 Ottelia alismoides | reverse complement strand
AACACACGCAAACATACACAGACACAGACAAACACACACACAGACACAGACACAGACACAGACATAGACACACACACACATACGCACACACACACATAGAGACACAGACACACAGACACAGACACACATACACACAGACACACACACACACACACACTCACATACACACACACACAGACACAGGCATAGACGTAGACGCAGACGCAGACGCACACGCGCACGCGCACAGACACAGACATAGACACAGACACACAGACACACACACAAACACACAGACAAACAGACACACAGACACACCCATACGCGCGCGCCCGCGCATGCATGCACGTAGACACAGACACAGACACACAGACACACCGACGCACGCACGCTCTCGCGCACGCGCACCCGCACGTGCACGCGCACAGACACAGACACAGACACATACACACAGACACACAGATACATACACGCACACACACAGACACACAGACACAGACACAGACACACAGACACAGACACAGACACACAGACACACCCACGCACGCGTGCGCTCGATCACGCACCCCCGTACGCGCATCCGCATAGACACTGACACAGACATAGACACAAACACACATACAGACACACACATACAGACACACACACACAGACACAGATACAGATACAAACACAGAAACACAGACACAGACACACAGACACAGACACAGACACAGAAACAAAGACACACAGACACACACACGCGCACGCGCACGCACGCACGGGCACGCGCACGCACGCCCGTACGGCCACACACGCGCTCGCACACGCACGCACGCTCGCACGCCCGTACGCATCCACACGCACACAACACACAACACACACACACACGTGCGCGCGCGCATGCGCTCGCGCATAGACACAGACACACACACACACAAACAGACACAGACACAGACACACAGATACACAGACACACAGATACACAGACATAAACACAGACACAGACACAGACACACACAGAGACACACGCGCGCACGCGCACGCGCCCACGCCAACGCGTACGCCCTCGTGCACGCGCACGCACGCACACACCCATACACACATAGACACACACACACACACACAGAGAGACACACACATACACACACAAAGACACAGACACAGATACAGGCACACAAACACACAGACACATACACGCGAGCGCGTGCAGACGCAGACGCAGAGCAGACGCACACGCGCACAAACACAGACACAGACTCACAGATACACAGACACACACATACACACACACACACACAGATACAGACACAGACACAGACACACAGACACACAGATACACAGACACAGACACAGACACACACACACACATAGAGAGACACAGACACAAACATACCCACGCGCACGCGCACGCGCACAGACACAGACAGAGACACACAGACACACAAACACATCCACGCGCACGCGCACCCGCACGCGCACGCGCACAGACACACACACACACACACACACACACATACAGACACACACACACAGAGACACACAGACACACACACAACACATACACATACAGAGAGAGACATAGACGCAGACACAGACACTCCCACGCGCACGCGCAGACACAGACGCACAGACACACAGACACAGACACTGACACAAACACACAGACACACACACACAAACACACACACACACACACACACACACACATACAGACACACACACAGATACAAACACAGACACAGACACAGGCACACAGACACACACACAGACACGCACACACACACAAACACAGGCAAAGACGCAGACGCACAGACACACAGACACACCCACGCGCGCGCGCACTGACACAGACACACCCACACGCACGCGCACAGACACAGACACATAGACACACAGACACACACTCTCACACACACACACACAGACACACATACACACAGACACATCCACGCGTGCGCGCAGACACAGACACAGACGCACAGACACGCAGACACACCCACGCGCATGCAGACACAGACACACCCACGCATGCGCGCGCGCAGACACAGACACAGACACACAGACATACCCACGCGCGCGCGCTCGCTCGCGCGCGCACTCGCGCACGCGCACCCCCACGCGCACGCGTACAGACACATACACATACACAAACACAGACACACATACACAGAGACACAGACACACAGACACACACACACGCATACACAGACACACATACACACCCACGCACGCGCAGACACGGACACAGACACATAGACATATAGACACACCCACGCGCGCGCGCTCGCGCATGCTCACACACACAGACACAAACACAAAGACACAGACACACATACACACACACACAGCCAAACACATACACAGACACACAGACACAGGCACAGACACAGAGACACACAGACACACACACGTGCACGCGCGCGCGCACGCGCTCGTGCGCGCGCATTCGTACGCACACGCACGCGCACGCACGCATGCACACGCACACACAGAGAGAGACACACAGATATACACACACAGGCACAGACACAGGCACACAAACACAGACACAGACACAGAGACATAAACACAGACACAGACATGGACACAGACACACACACACAGACACAGACACACACACACAGACACACAGACACACACACACACAACACACACACACACAGACACAGACACAGACACACAGATACTGACACAGACACTGACAGACACAGACACACACACACACAGAGACAGACACAGACACACACAGACACACAGACACACCCACGCGCACGCGCCTGCATGCACGCACGCGCACGCGCAAGTGCACAGACACAGACACAGACACACTGACACACAGACATACACACACATATACACACATTCACAGACACACACACAGACACAGACACACACACAGACACAGACACACACACACACACACATACAGACACACACACACAGACAGACACAGACACACAGACACACAGATACACCCACGCGCGTGCAGACACAGATACAGACACACAGACACATGCCCGCACGCACGCACGTACACACAAACACAAAGACATAGACACAGATACAGACACAGACACACGCACACGCATACGCTCACGCCCACGCGCACGCGCATGCGCACGCACACACGCACGTACGCCCGCCCGCACGCACACACACACACAGACACACACAGACATACACACACATAGACACACACACATAGTATCACGACCCGTCCCGCTAACCAGGATGTGCCACGACAGAGTTCTTTCTTCTTCTTTTAACTCAAGTAAACATGTAGCTATCTCAAAAACATAACATCTTTGTATTTCAAGTTCACAACACCAAGAAGTGTATTATACAAGTTCTATCTATTACAACTTCTCACAAAATAACAAAGACAGTACAAAAACAACGAAAAGCAAAAGACACCTCCTCCAAGTGTATCAGCGCTCCTTTCCCCTGCTAGCCGTGATTCTGTTGATCTGTACATAATTATTATATAAAGGGATTAGTCTAAACCCATTTATGAGCTTAGACCCAGTGAAAGGATCTCAAGCTTTTTACATATAGCTAAAATCTGAAATATGAGCATCATGACAAGAATTTATGTTGAATACTGTGAAATAGCTTGAAAGAGACTTTATGAAAGAAATTACATATAACAACATGCTAGTTTTACAAATTAAACGCTGAAATCATTTCCAAAGCAGATAAACTGAAACATAATCATCACTATCAAGCTGTTTGTACTAATCAACACTGTGGCTAATTTATTGAGTCATGAACGCTGAAACAAAGCTAAGTCATACGCGTAGACGATCCCAAAGACCAAAAACACCCTGCATACGACCCAAAGCCAATATGTATACAGAATGCGGACCCAAAGTCCTCTTGATACCATGTAATGGTTTGCCATATCTAAAGGCGGTTTCAGGGTCATATCTAATGACATCACCATATCTAATGGCTAGTTCATGATTTGTATAAAAGAGCTACTGTGGTGCTTATCTTCTGATTCTGATTCATTTCTTGCCACTAAAAAACCGTACTTTTGCTAATTCAAGCTTATAGCAGCTAATTCATGAACTTAAAACACTCTTGACATAACATACATATTCTGACAACTAGAACTTATTAAGAACTTGAAAATCGATCCATAATGCATAGTATCCGTGTAAAACATAATTCTTCACATAAAAACTCATATCTAAGTAGTGAAACTTATGTCTCGTGTTACATCAAGAACAAAATGCTTAAAAACGTGTTATCATGATAAAACTCGTGAAACGACGTCTGAAATACAATCTAAAGCCCTGATTTCATCTCAATCGTATGGTACTTGAAATTCCTTCGTAAAAGCTCTAGAAAACACGATTTCATACTTGTTATCATAAACATGCATAAAAGCGAAAGACTAGTGCTTTAAAATAGTGCTTGAGAATCCCTCACCTGAATGCTATCTAACTTGAGTCCGAATCACCTTCTTTAGTGAAATCCCCCCTGCTATAGCCGTCTTAGATTGAATACTACGGCTTGGTGCGGACAGAACTTCGTTACGGCTTCAAAAACGCTCTCGATCACCGACAGGGCTTCGTCGTGGCTCCTCTCGTGCTCCTCCCGCAACCTCGGCGGCCTTGCGGCTCTAAGGTGGAGAGATGGGCGTGGGACGAAGTGAGGAGGAGTATGGGGGGTCATGGGTATTTATAGGCCTCCACCCCTTTACATGTGTGACATGTGTCAACATGTAAGGGAGGCTACAAGACACATATTATCTCTTATCCATGTATGAAGACACATGGCATGCCACATGGCTTAATCATGAGAAAACTTGTTGCCCAGGTAATAGGTTTGTCTTATCCATGATATAACTTGTTGCCCAAGCAAGGTGTGGCTTATCCATGAGATAACTTGTTGCCCAAGCAAGGTGTGGCTTATCCACGAGATAACTTGTTGCCCAAGCAAGGAGTGGCTTATCCACGAGATAACTTGTTGCCCAAGCAAGGTGGCTATACCATGACACGTGCTAGTCTTAGGATAATGACACATGGCACTAATGAGGTTTTGACACTTGTCCTGACTATATAACGACACGTGTCCCATGATTTCCTCTCCATGTGTCCACTTTTGCTAATGACACTTAATTATCACCAATGATGGTTAATTAGCACTAGTCATGCTTAATTAGTCTTAATGATGTGATTATAGCTAATGAGTATAAATCTATAACATTGTGGGCCCTATACTAGTAGTGGCTTCTACTACATATAAGCTACTACCAAACTTCCAGATTACTAGATGTGGTACTATGTTGGATGCGCTTCAAAATCCAAAGAACCTTCTACAGTCATAATTTTTCAAGATGGAAAAGAATGAATTTCCTTTTATAGTCATAATTTTTCAAGACCCCGGAACAAATGAATGTCCTTTTACAAAGTTCAAATGGAAAAGAAACTCTCTCTTTCTCTCTCTCTTTTTTTTTTAAAAAATTTCTCTCTTTTTTTCGTCTCTTTCACTCTTCTTCTCTTTTTCTCACGCTATCATGTGGCTTGGTGAAGAATCAAGCCGCCTCCACGTCGCTTGGGTGCTTCGGCTCTCCTAGGATTGCCTCCTTTACACCGCGGGCCCTCGCAAGAAAAAGAAGAGAATGTGTTAGAAATACAATTATCAAAGATGAGAAAAAAATGAAATGAAATGAAATGAATGCAGTGATATGAACAATGAAGTGAATGGAAATATTTACAACCAAGAATAGCAGGTCAAAAGAGAAACCTAACTCCCCTCGCCGTGCCTCCGCGGCAACGGCGCCATTTTGTTGAGTCGGAATTTTGCGGAGTTGGAAAATTAATTGATGAAGATATTGTCAATCGGTCGTTGTTTTTTATCCCCAAAACCCGCGTCAACAAAAAATATTTTTTTAAAAAAATTTTTGCTACTTATTAACCTGTATAGCAGACAGGGTCGGACTCAGGGAGGCTACAATTCCCGAGGGTTATTCAATTAATCAGAAACTAATTAAAAGAAAACAGGAATCTCAAAGGACAACTATCCTTGATTTTTGTGATTTTTTTAATCTTTTTTATTTTTTTTAATTTTTTGTTTTCTAATTTTTTTATTTTTTCTGATTTTCAATTTTTTACGATTTTGATTTTGCAATTTTTTTAATTTTCAAAAATAATACGAAGCAATGTAAACAAGGACAAGAATATGCATACCAACTCTTTTTGCAATTTTTTTTTCAATTAGTCAAAAATGCTTAAAAAATTCAAAGAAAATATTTTTGGGTTTTAAAAGTTTTGAAATGTTTTTGAGAATTTTTGTAGATTTTTCGGATGTTTTTGTATTTTTCTAAAAATCAAATAGTGAGAAAATAAGAAAATGTGCACAACCTGGAGTAATTTGCAATTTAAAAATCTTTTAAATGCCCAAAACTCCTGGCAATTATTTTAAGACAAACTAGAAACCATTATCTACAACCAGGAACTGAAATCACGATTTTTCGATATTTGTAGAATGTTTTATAATTTTTTGAAGATTTTTGATGTTTTTCAGTTTTTTTTGTGTTTTATAATTAATTAATGCGTGAAAAATGGTCAGAAATTAAAAGACAATGAAAGGGAACTACTCTAATTTTATTGGAATTTTTGGAGCTATTTTTAAATTTGTAATGAATTTTCTAATTTCAAGAAGACAAAAAGGCACTGTTTTTGATTTTTAAATAATAATAAATGAAAGAGAAATTCAATGGAAAATTTATGCTAACAAAATAATCACATCAGGAGCATGGCATAATTTTCTCAAATTTTTTGAAGCATGAATAACACTTATTTCAATCAAAGAGATCAAGCAAGTTATTTTTCTGCAGTTCAGGGACCAAATTGTAAATACTGCAAAAATTTTGGACTGAATGTAAAGCGTCAATGTTTTTATCTCAAATAAATATTAAAAATAAACAGAGAGAACAAGATTTGCAATTTACCCAATATAGATGCTTTGGAGGCTGACAGGGACTTTTCTGTAGATTCTGAAAACTCCGAGGGCTATTTATGTAATTTTGTCAATAAAATACTAAAGAAAGCCCTAGGGCTTCTCTTCTTTCTTCGATCAAACCAGGAGTCACAAGTGGGAAGGGGGGAGAGCACAGCGCCGCCCCTCTTCTTCAGATGGCGATGGCTGTGGAGGATCGGCAATGGCGGCGTACGATGGCGGCGTGCGGAGCGGATGCTCGAGGTGGGCGGAGAAGGACGCGACAAGGGGGCCACATGGAGAAGGCGGTGTGGGCGGGAGCCGCACCGCGCGTGAGGGCGGCGAGGCGGTTCCTGGAGGGGCGCGTAGCCGCGCGCTGTGGAGGAGCGGCGGCGCGGGCTGCTGCGGGAGATGGCACTGGAGATGGAGAGGCGTGGCCCCTCGCGGCGGAAGAGGGAGGCGCGACACCGTGCCGCTGCACAGCACGAGGGGGTCGCCTGGAGGATGCGGCAGCGCGGGGGGTCACCTGGCGGTTGGCGTTGGGCGAGTGCGCGGTGGCTGGAGGCGGAGTGCGGCCGGTGGGCGGCGGTTGTCGACAGAGGGGGCCGCCGGTGGTCGAGCTTCGTGCGGGGAAGAAGGGGAAGAGGGGGGCGGCGACGGCGGCTGGCTGCTGTCCCCTCTAATTTTTTTTTGTTTTATTATTATTTTTTTCTATGTAAACAGGGAATGAATGAAAAACTTTTTTTTATTTTTTTTCAATTTTTTGTAAATCCGAAAAATAAGAAAATTAGAAATCCGAAATAGACAAAAAAATGATGAGAAATGTTTTTTTTTGTTTTTTTATATTTTTAAATTTTTTGTTGGTTTTTTTAATGACCCTGCAAAACAAACGTTAGAAAGAATAGAGAAAATTTTTTTATTATTATTTTATTACCCTACAAAACACATGTTAGAAATAAAGGATTTTTTTATTTATCTACAAATCGGAACGTGGATGGGGATTCAGCGAAAATGAGGAATCGAATCTGATCTCCGACCACCGTACGAAGGCGGAGAGATCGCGATGATGAGATGAAAATTCGGAATCGGTGATGGATAAAAATCGTGATGAAATTTTTTTTAGACCTAGAGGAATAAAGATGACGATGAAAATAAAACGCGACCAAATAAAATTCGATTCAACTAAGATAAAAATGCGAAGGAAAAAAATTGGATCTCACCTTAGGAGCGGAAAATGGATCGTGATCGCCTCGACAAGGCCGACTCGCTGTCACCGGACGACTCGGAGGCTCGACACCTTTTCTCGACGAAATTGTTTTCTCGGAGATCGGGCTCCTCTCTCTAAAGATTGATCAAGTTGGAATGAGGGAGAAGGAGCCATATAAATAGAAAAAAGAGACGAAATTTGATTTTGATTTTTTTGTGGATAAAGAGAGATGAAAATTGAATTTAATTTTTGAAAAAGAGAGATGAAAATTAAAATGAATTTTTGAAAAAGAGAGATGAAAAATAAAATGAATTTTTGAATTTTTGGTGGAAGGGAGATGAAATTTGAATGAAGATAAAAGAGAATTAAAACTAATTACAAAATTATCTAAATTTTTTTTGAATTTTCGTCACTTATTTAATTTGAATTAAAAAATGTTATTTTTTTATTTTTTTAAGAAGGTTAATTAAAAATAGCAACTATATACATATAATACATACATATGTGACACTATATACAAGGTTAAATGATGAAATTAGCCCTTTTTTGTGTTTTTTAAGAATTTTTATTTTTTTATTTTTATTTTTATTTTAAAAAATCAATGAGATTAATTTACAATATATACAAATACAATATGCACAAAATACATGGGAAAATTGCACAAACCACCCCAGAAAACCAACTTTTTACCGTAACTCCAAAAATTATGAAAATTCAGCCTTTTTGAAGATAATTTAATTTCGAGTTCAATGGAACTGAGATTGATTCAATTTGAGCTCATATGGAGCCGGAATCGGTCTTTCAAAGTGCTTAGTGGCCTTTTCCAAGTGTGGCTACTTTTATTCTGTACAAGATTTAATTGTGCAATCAATTTTAGTAATTAGAACACATTTTTATTTGCAACTTTGATTTTGAATGTTATTTCATTTGAAGTCAATTAAGGTACAAATAAATAAGTGTTAGTGATGTACATATATACAAAATAAGGGAGAACACACAATTTTTTTTGGATTTTTGGTTAAGGACCCTATCTCCCCCTACTTTATTCCTGGTCGATCAGGTCAAGTCTTGACCTTCTCTCGGGGTTCGGGTCAGCCTGTATACAGTCTTCCTTTTTTTCTTTTCTTTTCTTTCTTTATTTACTTATTTTAGGTAAAAATTAGTCATAAATGTATCATATTTACACAGATGCAAGTTAGTAAGAATATGAAGTTAGCGTTATATGCAGGTGTTTTATAAGGGATTTTAAGCTAAAATAAATGAATAAAGATGACGAATCGCAGATTCATCAGTCTCCGAGTTATACGAAACAAGTTTCAATGAAATCGTTACATCAAGGCCAATCTATTGACTGTGTCAAACGTATAGTGTAAACACTATCAGTTCAATATTTCCTTGAAATAACACTTGATATTATTCAAAAGCATAGTGTAGTCATATTCTACAAAACTCACAACTACTCAAAACGTGTATTATACACAGACACACACACACACATAGGCAGAAACACAGACACATACACAACCACAGACACACAGACATACATACACACAGACACACACACGCGCACGCGCACGCACACAGACGCAGACACAGACGCGCACAGACACAGACACAGACACACATACACACACACAGACACACACACACACACACATAGACACAGACACGAACACACAGACACATAGACACACAGACTCACAGACACAGACACAGACACAGACACACACACAGACACAGACATAGACACAGACACAGACACACAGACACAGACACACACACACACACACAAATACACAGACACAAACACAGACACAAACACAGATACACAAACATACAGACTCACAGACACAGATATAGACATAGACACATACACACTCACAG
>JAZKJV010000532.1:1210058-1212558 GCA_037367405.1 Ottelia alismoides | reverse complement strand
ACGCGCATAGACACAGACACAGACACACACACACAGACACAACCACGCGCGCGCGCTCGAGCACCCGCACCCGCACGCGCATCCGCATAGACACTGGCACAGACATAGACACACATACACACACAGGCACACACACAAACACACACACACAGACACAGGCACAGACGCAGACACACAGACACACAGACACAGACACATAGACACAGAAACAAAGACACACAGACACACACATGCGCACGCGCACGCACGCCCGCGAACGCGCCCGCACGCGCACGCGCCTGCACCCACACACGTACCCACACGCGCTCGCATCCGCATGTACGCTCGCCCGCACGCCCGCCCGCACACACACACACACACACACACACAACACACACACACGCATGCACATGCGTAGGCACACGCACTCGCGCACACGCACAGACATAGACATAGACACACACACACACAGAGACACACACACACACAGACACAGACACAGACACAGACACACAGATTCACAGACACACAGACACAGACGCAGACGTAGACACACACACAGACATAGACACACACAGAGACACACACGCACGTACGCACCCATACACACACACAGACACACACACACACAGACACACACACACAGTCACACACACACACAAAGACACAGACACAGTCACAGATACAGACACACAAACACACAGACACACAGACACACACACACACACACATACACAGAGACACACACACAGACACATACACATACACAGACACAGACACAAAGACAAACACACAGACACACAGACACAGACACAGACTCACAAACACAGATAGAGACACAGACACAGACACAGACACACAACACACACACACAGAGAGAGACACATACACAGACATACCCATGCGCACGCGCGCGCACACAGACACAGACATAACCCATGCGCACCGCGCGTGCACAGACACATACACAGACACACAGACACACAGAAACACAGGACACATCCATGCGTACGCGCACACGCACGCGCATAGACACAGACACAAACACAGACACACAGACACACACACACACACATACAAACACACACAGACACATACACAGACACACACACTCACACAACACACACACACACACACAGACACATAGACATAGGACAAAACACATGCACACACATACACACACACACACACAGACACAGACTCACAAACACACACACACACACACACAGACACACCCACGCGCACGCGCACGCACGCGCGCGAGCGCACACCCGTACGCGCATGCGCACAGACACTGACACACATACACACAGACACAGACACACACACAGACACAAACACAGACACAGACGCACTGACACACACACGCACACACTCACAGACTCACACACAGACACAGGCATAGACGTAGACGCAGACGCATACACGCGCGCGCACAGATACAGACACAGACACACAGACACATAGACACACACACACATACACAGAGACAAACAGACACACAGACACACCCGTGCGCGCGTGCCCGCGCGTGCGCGCGCAGACACAGACACACAGACACCCGACGCACGCACGTGCTCGTGCACGCACACCCGCACGTGCACGCGCACAGACACAGACACAGACACACAGACACACACACAGACACAACCACGCGCGCGCGCGCTCGAGCACGCGCACCCGCACGGACATCCGCATAGACACTGGCACAGACACAGACACACAGACACACAGACACACACACAAACACACACAGACACAGGCACAGACGCAGACACACAGACGCACAGACATAGACACATAGACACAGAAACAAAGACACACAGACACACACATGCGCACGCGCACGCACACACGCGAACGCGCCGCACGCGCACGCGCATGCACCCACACACGCACCCACACGCGCTCGCCTCCGCACGTACGCTCGCCCGCACGCCCGCACGCACACACACACACACACGCACACAACATACACACATGCGCATGCACACGCACATGCGCATGCACACGCACTCGCGCACGCACACGCACATGCGCATGCACACGCACTCGCGCACGCGCACAGACATAGACACAGACACACACACACAGAGGACACACACACACACACAGACACATACACACAGATTCACGACACACAGACACAGACGCAGACGCAGACACACACACAGACATAGACACACCACAGAGACACACACGCACCCACGCACCCTACACACACACACAGACACACACACACACAGTCACAAACACACACACACCACAAAGACACAGACACAGTCACAGATACAGACACACAAACACACAGACACACACACACACACACAGAGACACACACACAGACACATACACAGACACAGACACTAAGACAAACACACAGACACACAGACACAGACACAGACTCACAAACACAGATAGAGACACAGACACAGACACAGACACAGACACACACAGAGACACATACACAGACATACCCATACGCACGCACGCACACAGACACAGACACACAAACACAGAC
>JAZKJV010000532.1:1190058-1195058 GCA_037367405.1 Ottelia alismoides | reverse complement strand
CAGACACACACAGACACACACAAAGACACAGACACAAACACAGACATAGACACACAGACACACAGACACAGACACAGAGACCACACAAACACTCGTGCGCACACGCACGCACGCATGTGCCCGCGCACTCGCGCACGCGCTTACGCGCGCACGCACGCGCCTGTACGCGTACGCGCACACGCACGCACACCCACGCGCTCGCACACCCATGTACGCATGCCCACATGCACACACACACAGACGCACACACACAGACGCAGACGCAGACGCAGATGCAGACACGCACGCGCACGCGCACGTGCACAAACACACAGACAGACACACACACACACACGCACACACACAGATACACGTACACACACACGCGTGCAGACACAGACACACAGACACACCCACGCGCGCGCAGACACAGACACAGACACACCCACGCACGCGCGCGCGCAGACACAGACACAGACACACCCACGCGCGCGCGCTTGCTTGCGCGCGCACTCCGCACACGCACCCGCACACGTACGCGCATAGACACAGACACAGACAAAACTCACAGACACACACACACACACATAGAGACACAAGCACACAGACACACAGAAACACCCACACGCGCGCGCAGACACAAACACAAACACACACATATACGCAGACACACCCACGCGTGCGTGCTCGCGCACGCTCACCTGCACGCGCATGGGCACAGACACAGACACAAAGACACAAACATACAGACACACACACACACACACAGAGACACACACACACATACACAAGTATAGACGCAGACGCAGATGCAGACACAGACACAGAGACAGACACACAGCCAAGGTACAGATATAGAGACACACATACCCACACATGCGCACGCGCACTCGCACGCGCACATAACGCACGCGCACCTCGCAAGCACAGCGCGCATTCCCCCATGCGCAGACACACAGACTCACCCCCCCACACACAGAGAGAGAGAGAGAGACACAGACACAGACATAGAGACACACAGACACAGACACAGAGACACATATACACACACGCGCGCACGCGCACGCGCACGCGCTCGCATACACACGCATGCACGCACGCACACGCCCGCACGCCCGCACGCATGCACAAACACACAGACACAGACACACAGGCACACCCACACGCGCGCGCAGACACAGACACACACGCACAGACACACCCACGCGTGCGCAGACACAGACATAGACACACCCACAAACGCACGCGCAGACACAAACACAGACACACATACGCGCGCGCGTGCGCGCTTGCTCGCACGCACGCTCCTGCACGCGCACCCGTACGTGCACACGCACAGACACAGATACAGACACAGACACAGACACAGACACAGACACACAGACACACAGACACAGACACACACAGAGAGACACACAGATACACACACACACCTACGCGCGCGCGCAGACACAAACACAGACACACAGACACACCCACGCGCGGGTGCGCGGGCGCACGCGCACCCGCACGCACATGCGCACAGACACACACACAGACATAAAGACATAGACACACAGACACACACACAGACACACAAACAGACACAGACACAGACACACAGACACATACACATACACAAACACAGAGACACACAGACACACACACACGTGCACAAGCACGTAGGCACACGCCCTCGCACGCACGCACACGCGCATACACGCACACAAACACATAGATATACACACATAGACATAGACACACAGACACACAAACACAGACACAGACACAGATACAGACACAGACACAGACACACACACACACAAAGACACACACACACACACAACACACACACACAGACACAGACACAGACACAGATACACAGACACACACAGACACACACACAGACACAAACACAGACATAGACACATACACACACACATAGAGACACATACACACAGACACAGACTCACATACACACAGACACACCCACACGCACCCGCACGCATGCGCGCGCGCACACCCACACGCACAGACACATACACAGATACACAGACACACAGACACACACACACACGCAGAGACACACACACACAGACATAGACACACACACACACAGACACTCACAGACACACACACAGTCACAGGCATAGACGTAGACGCAGACGCAAACGCGCACGCGCACGCGCACAGACACAGACAAAGACACAGACACAAACACACAGACAAACAGACACACAAACACATCCATGCGCGCGCGCCTGCGCGTGCGCGCACGTAGACACAAACACAGACACACAGACACACCGATGCACGCACGCTCTCGCACATGCGCACCCGCACGTGCACGCGCACAGACACAGACACAGACACATAAACACACACACACACACACATAGACATACAGACACAGACACACAGACATAGACACAGACACACCCACGCGCGCGCGCGCTCGATCATGCGCACCCGTACACGCATCCGCATAGACACTGACACAGACACAGAGACAAACACACAGACACACAGACACACACACACATACAGACACACACACATACACAGACACTGACACAGACACAGAAACACAGACACACAGACACACAGAAACAGAGACACACAAACACACAGACACACAGAAACAGAGACACACAGACACACAGACACAGACACAGAGACACAGACACACACATGCGCATGCGCGCGCGCGCACGCTCACGCTCACGCGCCCTCGCGCACGCGCGTGCGCACCCACGCACGCGCACGTACGCGCCCGCGCACGCACGCACGCCCACTCACGCGCTCGCGTACGCTCGCACGCCCGCACGCCCGCACACACACACACACAACACAGACACTCACACAGACATGCGCGCACGCGCACACGCACAGACACACACACACACACAAACAAACACACACAGACACAGACACACAGATACACAGACACACAGATACACCGACACACAGACACAGAGACACAGACACACACAGAGACACACATGCGCACGCGCACGCGCACGCGCACGCACCCACGCCCATGCGCTCGCCCTCGCGCACGCACGCACCCATACACACACAGACACACACACACACACACACAAAGACACAGACACATATACAGACACACAAACACACACACACACACACGCGAGCACGTGCAGACGCAGACGCAGAGCAGACGCACACGCGCACAAACACAGACACAGACACACAGACACACAGACACAAACACAGACACACACACACACACACAGAGAGACACAGACACAGACACAGACACAAAGACACACAGACACACAGACACAGACACAGACACACACACACACACACACACACACACACAGAGACACAGACACAGACATACCCACGCGCACGCGCGCGCGCACAGACACGAACACAGACACACAGACACATCCACGCGCACGTGCACCCGCACGCGCACTCGCACACGCACAGACACAGACACAGACACACAGACACACACACACACACACACACATACAGACACACAAACACACACACACACACAACACATACACATACAGAGAGAGACACAGACGCAGACACAAACACACCCACGCGCACGCGCAAACACAGACGCACAGGCACACAAACACAGACACTGACACAGACACATATACACACAAACACACACACACACAGACACACACACACAGACACATGCACAGATACAGACACATACACAGACACACAGACACACACACACACACACACAGGCATAGACGCAGACGCACAGACATACAGACACACCCACACGCGCGCACAGACACAGACACACCCACGCGCACGCACACATACACAGACACAGAGACACACAGACACACACTCTCACACACACACAAACACAAACACACAGACACATCCACGCGCGCGCGCAGACACAGACACAGACGCACAGACACAGACACAACCATGCGAATGTAGACAAAAACGCAGACACACCCACGCATGCGCGCGCGCAGACACCGACACACAGACACGCTGACACACCCACACAAGCGCACGCGTACAGACACATACACATATACAGACACACATACACACAGACACAGACACAAAGACACACACACACACAAACACAGACACAGACACACAGACACACATACACACCCACGCGCGCGCAGACACAGACACAGACACATAGACATATAGACACACCCACGTGCGCGCGCGCTCGCGCATGCCCAAAGACAAAGACACAGACACAAAGACACAGACACACATACACACACACACACAGACAGATACACACACAGACACAGACACACAAATACATGCACAGACACAGAGAAACACAGACACACACACGTGCACGCGCACGCGCGCAAGCGCACGCGCCCTCGCACGTACGCGCACGCGCACGCCCGCACGCGCGCGCGCACACACACATACACAGAGAGAGATACACTGATATACACACACAGACACAGACACAGACACACAGACACAGACACAGAGACATAAACACAGACACAGACACACACATACACACAGACACAGACACAGACATAGACACACACACACAGACACACACAGACACACAGAAACACACACACACAACATACACACAGACACACATATACAGACACACACACACACACACAGAGATACAGACACACACACACACAAACACAGACACAAACACACAGAAACAAACACACAGACACACCCACGCGCACGCGCCTGCACGCACGCGCGAGCACGCGCAAGCGCGCAGACACAGACACAGACACACTGACACACTGACATACACACACAAACACACACACACACACACACACACACACGCAGACACAGACACAGGCACACACACACAGACACACACACACACAAACACACACAGGCATAGGCATAGACGCAGACGCAAACGCAGATGCGCACGCGCACGCGCACAGATACAGACAAAGACACACAAACATACAAACACACACACATACAGACACAGACACACAGACATACAGATACACCCACGCGCACGCTCCCGCGCGTGCGCGCACGCAGACCCAGACACACATACA